>JAAALK010000286.1:19533055-19693271 GCA_019279435.1 Zizania palustris | reverse complement strand
TGTGGTCCGTTCGAACCACTTAGACCAGGTCAACAGGTTTCACACCATTTAGATTGCTCTTCGGAGATGAGGCCATGACTCCTACGGAGCTCAGGGGTGGATCGCTTCGCGTAATTCAACCTAGGGACGAAGATGACAGGAGCGCTTCGCTGGATTTATTAGAAGAAACAAGGCTTCGAGCTGTCGCCAACCTGACTAAGTACCAAGACCACACCAAAACATGGTATGACCCGAAGGTAAATCTAAATGAGTTAAAGCCTGGTCATCTAGTGTTGCGAAGTGTAATAGCTCCAAGAAAGCTAGGAAACAAATGGGAAGGACCATATGTTATCTTACGCTCAGGACGCCCCAGGTCGTTTAAATTAGCCAATTTAGAAGGAGAAGAGTTGAAGCATGCATGGCATGCGGAGCACCTTAAGCGTTATTTTGCTTAAGGGCCCCTTGTAATCACTTGTAAAAACTTTCCTTTCTATGAATAAAGATAAGGGTCGAATTTTGTTTGCTCTTCGAATAGCCCTTACTCCTGATGGACGCATTAGGAGGACAGAGATGCTTGTGGAGCCAAGCATTTTTCTCAAGACCCAGGCAGCTGCCTTCGAACCATTGGTTCAAAGGCTCCATTGCCAACTTACGGATTCCACGCTCCGGCTTGTTAGGATCCGTAGAAGAGTCTAAGGACTTTAAAGAAAAACAGACTTTCGGCCTCTGGGTGCGAAGTGTCTGTAAAAGAGCCGAAGGTGGCCAACCTACGGATTCCAGGCTCCGGCTTGTTAGGATCCGTAGAAGAGTCTAAGGACTTTAAAGAAAAACAGACTTTCGGCCTCCGGGTGCGAAGTGTCTGTAAAAGAGCCGAAGGTGGCCAACCTACGGATTCCAGGCTCTGGCTTGTTAGGATCCGTAGAAGAGTCTAAGGACTTTAAAGAAAAACAGACTTTCGGCCTCCGGGTGTGAAGTGTCTGTAAAAGAGCCGAAGGTAGCCAACCTACGGATTCCAGGCTCTGGCTTGTTAGGATCCGTAGAAGAGTCTAAGGACTTTAAAGAAAAACAGACTTTCGGCCTCCGGGTGCGAAGTGTCTGTAAAAGAGCCGAAGGTGGCCAACCTACGGATTCCAGGCTTCGGCTTGTTAGGATCCATAGAAGAGTCTAAGGACTTTAAAGAAAAACAGACTTTCGGCCTCCGGGTGCGAAGTGTCTGTAAAAGAGCCGAAGGTGGCCAACCTACGGATTCCAGGCTCTGGCTTGTTAGGATCCGTACAAGAGTCTAAAGACTTTAAAAAGGCGAACAAATTTTTAGTCTTCGGAAGCGAACTAAAAATACAAATGATAAGTATAAATTCGAAGCATGCGGTTGTTCGGAGATTCATTGTGCCTAGCGAACCCTTCTCTATAGTAAAGGCTCCGCCACCCACAAGGGGGGTCGGAGGATAGGAGTCACACATCATATTTTCGAAGCATTTCACATTAAATTATTATACTTTTACATCAAGAGAAATTTGTGTCTAAGCCTAGGTAAAATCGGAGACCTTTTCGGCCCCTAGAGCTACCTCTGCGGCTACTTTGCCCTTCGGAGCTCGAAGCCGCCGAAGTCGTCCTTTTAGTTCGGGTGCTTCTCTTCTTCTTCGAGGCTCGCAGTTTCTTCTGCTCCTCTTGAAGCTCGACCCATGTCAGGAGCCTTTCGGAGTCAGCCTCCGCATGGTCTTCGGCCCGGTACTCCGAGTCGGACCAGTCAATAGGTTCGGACGACGAAGATCCCTCCGCCTTCTCTTCCTCTTTAATATAAGCTAAGACATCCCAACAAACTTCAAGGGTGATCTCTCCGCCGTCTCCGCGAGGAACAAAAAACGGGAGCGGCGGTAAGGCCTCAAGCCCTCGAGGTTTGCCCACTCCTTTCGGAGCTCGTCGGTAATTTCCAAAAGTTCAAAGTCAGGGCTCGAAGGGCATGACAAAACCTAAAAAAGAACAGAACACCCAAGACAAGTTCTTGTTTATAACTTTTTCGTTAATAAAAAGAGGCTTTACAAGGCTTCATGTACATAGTAACCCTAAGTGGCTAGACCTGCGGGTCGGTTGGTGGAGCAGGAATCGAAGGGGCTGGCGAAGCAGGAAGTGGTGGCTTTGTATGCGCTTGCTTCTGCCGACGGGCCTCGTCAATCCAAGCCTTAGCTGCGACCTTATGGTCCGTCTTCCAGGTCAACCGGAAGGCTTCCCAGGCTGAAGCCACCTCCGAAGATGGCTGCAGCAAGTCGTCGTTTGCGAAGCCTCCAGGAGATGAACCCCCGACTGAGCCGAGGGGGATCCGAAGAGATTCAAGATGACGAAGAACCCCGATGTCGGCACACTGTTCGGAGATCTCTCCGTACCGAATGCCGGAGTTCTTCATCAATGACGAAGCGACTTGGATCCTCATCAGCTTTCGGTCAAGGGGCTCGTGGGTCGCAGCAGAAGACGAAGGGCACATGGTGCCGAAGTACTCCAGCGTACCCTGAAGAGCCTCCAAGGTACGGTCCGCAGTACTAGAATTCTTCTTCTCCACTGCTTCCAGCCCTGCAGCAGTCGCAGACACTTCGGCCACCCGGAGCATTAAAGAGCTTTTGAGGGTCATCGCCTGGCTAAGAGCCCCCTGGAGCTCCACCAACTGCGTACTCGAAGTAGCAGCCTCTTGACGGAGTCTTTCAACTTCCGCTCGAAGGACGACGCGCTCGGCCTCGACCTCTTGGGCAGACGAGCGAAGGGTGTCGCTGTCTTGTCGCGCTACCCGGAGAGCTTCGTCAGACGCTGCCTTTGCCCTCCGCTACTCTAAGACCTCTTCCTCCAGCTTGAGAGATCTCTCGGTGGAGGCATTGAGGGCCGTTTGGAGGGTGGTGACCTTCCGGTTAAGTCGATTAACCTCGACCTTGTTGGAAGTCGCTGCCGCTCTAGCAAGGACAAATTGCTGCAAAGAAAAAACAAGTAAGTATTAAAGTATGTATGATCACTAATGCGAAGCAGCTTTGGTGTCTTTTCATACCTGAAGGGCAGCCCTTTTGAGGGCTGAGTTGAGTGTCGAAGCCCTGGCCTCGCTCAAGACGGAGACCAAGTCCGAATTGGCGATGTCTTGGCTTCTCTCTGCCAGGGGCTCCATAAGTTTCCGGAGGCCACTCCGATGCTCCAAGAATGGAGCCAGCAGAGGAAGCCAAGACGAAGCTTGAAGATCGTCCGCTACGGCCTCGTCCTCCGAATTACCGGCGGATGTCGCAGCTTGGCCATGAAGAAGGCCGAGGCTGGATATGCTCTTGCCCCTTCCCGGTACGAAAGAGGCCGAAGCAAGGACACTCCGATCGTCGGCAGCCACCCCTTCGTCCAGAACCGCATCAACGGAGGTGACTCCAGTGGTCGGGGCCGCCACTGCAGGGATGACCTCCGTCCCCAACTCCGTCCCGGCAAGCGCATCTTCCGCTCCGGCCGACACGTCCTCCAACATCAGGCTCGGAGCGTCCAAATGTATGGGAGGGTCCGCTTGAGCAGCAGCCCCCGAAGGCGCAGGAGCGTCGGGCGCCACCGAGGCATTGACACCCGTCGAGGTACCTACTTCGATAACAAAATTAATAAGCATGCTTTCAATAATAGTGTGCAGGTATTGATCAAAAGGAGGGGAGCTTCGGAATGTACCTCCGGGAGCCTCATGAGGTAGGATCGCCGGATCCTCCAGGACCTTGTACATCTGAAGGATATCGGCGAAGTCATCTCCTGAGGCCCTGCCCTCAACATTTCCTGCCGGAGCCGTGATCTCCTCCGTAACCACCTCCGGTGCAGGCAAGTTGGGAGTAGCGGGGTCTGACTCCACTTGCACGACGACAGGTACGGGAGGAACCGTCGGAGTCACGCTTACTACCTCCCTGACGGAGGTGCTAGGGGGGACCTCCCCTATGTCTTCGTCGTCCAGGAGGTCGGCTTCGAAGGCCGCCGCTGTCTGACCATCGGAGTCCTCCGCCTCTTCGGAGGCTAAGCTTTGCGCGCCTGGTGACAAAGCAGACGAGGCAGGCGCCAACTGCGAAGGGTGCTTCACTACCTTCTTCTTCCGGGGCGGCTGCTTGCCGGTCTTCTTGGAGGGCTCGGCAGCGGTTTTCCTTTTGCGAACAACCGCTCCGGTCGGTGTGAAGTCGGGAAGATTCAGGGGCTCCATTCCGAGAGCTCTCCACACTCTGTTGGATCGCTCCCAGCTCCCCACCAGCTCTAGCCTTTTTTGCCTCTCGACCACCGAAGGGGCTCCGAGAACTCGTTCGGTGGCCTGAACTATGTCCTCCGGAGCCAATGCCAGAGGCGCCGCTGAAAGAAAAAGGTATGAAATTATGAATATAATTGGTTTCTTCATCTAATATGATGCTGCAGGGAGTAAGTCTTACCTAAGTTTCGGAGGTCCCCCTCCGAGGCCTGTGGGAACACGATCGGCCAGCTGGCTCCGAGGGGAGAGATCCGAAGGGCGATGAACTCCTCGGCCAGATCGCGCATGCTCATGCGACGAGCCACCGAAGTCAGCAGCCCTAGCCTCGTCGAGAGCAGGCTAGGGTTCGGAGAGATGTCCGCCTCCTTCCAGAACCAGATCTCCTAGAGAGGACCAGCAAGGGGGGAGTCCTCTCCGACTTCGGCGTAAAACCACCGAAGTATCCAGTTTGTATACCACCGGTCATTTATGGCTTGTGCAAGGAAGTGAAGGGCATGCTCCCTCCGTAGCTGGAAGTTGACACTGCCGAAGGCTATGGTCACCTTGGAGTCCCCAGGTCCGTCTTGGGGCTTCGGCTGGCATATAGCTTCGTGGGTTGCGGCAAAGATCTCGGAGCGTCCTTCGCATCCCTCTGCCCGGAGCGCCCACTCGAAGATGGCTAAGCGCGCGATGGCGTTGGGGGATAACTGAGGCAGAGTTATGTGGAACAATTCCAATACCTCTGCCAAGAAATCAACAGCTGGCAGTCCCAGGCCTGCTTCGAAGAATGCTTCGAAGACCACCACCTCTCCGCTTCGCGGCCTTGGAGTCGATTCTGTCCCGGGGACTCGAGTCCTCAGTCCAGCGCCCAGCTTTCCATCCACTGCTTCTTCAATGGATTCGGCGGTGCTCACGGATTGGCCGATGATGAAGCTCTGGGCAATCTTCTTCTTGGAAGGCGGACGGAGCGCCCAAGGATTCTTGGGCCAAGCTCCGCTCGAAGCCCCCGCCATTGTCGCTGCTGCCGATGCAGCCCACGCCTGCCTCTGCACTAGGGTGCTAGCCGCCGACGGGGTGGTGTGGCTAGTTCTCGCCATTGCGCTTGGGTGCTCAAGAGATTGGAAGATTGGGGGAAAGTGAATCGTGAATAGTGGATGCGGTAAAAAATCTCGGTTAATCCTTGTCTTTCCCTTTTATAACCGCATGACCAGTACTACTCTTCGATTGATTTCACACTACAGGTTCGGCTTCTGTCACCGACAAGTGGGTCCGGTAATTGGAACGGCGTGCAACCACTGTAAAAATCGACCGTTACCTTTTTTGCAGAGTGTAACGACTACTTGCGCTGTAACGGCTACATCTAACGGCGCTCCACGACGTTCTCACTCCGAGACCGTTCCCTTCTCAACATGCGTTCCCACTGTACCAAGAACCCGAAGGGGGAGGTTCGAACGCGTTGGGCTCGAAGTCCTTGGCTAAGTCGCAGCATGCCCAAATCCTCTTTAAGCCTCAGAAAATAGAAATGTTCCTTCCATATACTGCCTTCTTTCTAAACAGGTTAACTACAGAAAGGCGTATTCAAGGGGCTACTGTTGGGGGAAATTACTCCATTCCCAGGGCTTAAAGATTAATCCTTCAAAGGCTGAGGAGGACTCCGAAGATAGTAAGCTGTTGTTCGAAGCATGCGTCGCCACGCCGAAGGGTGCAACGGTGCGAAGTCCTGGAGAACCCTCCGAAGGGAAGATGGAGGCCTCGAAGCCGAAGGACATGATTGATTGGATGTCCAGCTTATCCATCTACCTTGTAGTACTTTACCGTATATAACCTTGTTTATGGTACCAAATAGTTTCCACTATGTCGGTTGTAATCTAGGGGTAAATAGGTCTTTTCCTTATGCTTTTTCCCCTATAAATACCCCCCCTTTGTACCTTGTAAAGGGGATCCAGAACAAGTTACTCATTTACACTCATTTGGACCACTTGAGTTATTATCTGTTTCGGAGGCTCAACGTAGTCCTAGAGCACAAACTCCCTGTTTGTCTGTTCTTGATCTCAGAGAACCTGTTGGCGTAACATTTGCGCCAACAGTATACGCAGTATACGCAAGAAATAATTTCATGCTTAGAATCAAGAAAAGAACTTGATGAGCTTTACCACTCTTTGGGGCATTTGGAGGCTTGAGGTCTTCGGATGAACTTCTATGTGAAGATATTTACTGTTGGAATAGTAGACTAGACCAACAGGTTTCAGAGATGCTTTGGAATAGAAGGATAAGCTAAGAGTTGTATTCTTGGATCAAGTGTCCTCCTTTATAATGCGGAGAGGGGGAGTATTTATAGTGGAGCCCTACGGGGCCCAATACTTCCAAAACCCCTCTGATAGTAGTACTACATACAACGGCCCTATATTACAGACAAAGGGTACAACCCTGACAGTGTATCAACTGTTCTGGGCACGGCTGCAGTGCTAGACACTGCACAAGCGATCGCGATCCTATCGCCAGACCAGCTTGACCGGACCGGTCTTGGTCTCCTGCCTCAGTGCTGCACCCTCCGCATCTTCCAAGAACGCACCTCTGGCCTTCGGTTGGCTCCCCGGGTTCGGGCGCTTCCCAGACTCGGATCTTCAGCCGAGGGCCTCCGAACCTTGGATCTTGAGCCGAGGTGGGTCCCGGACTGCCCCCTCCATTCTGGACCGGGGGCTCTCTTTCAAAAAGGATCAAAGGACGTTCGGCCTCCGTACCTAACTGCTTTGGACCCAATAGCTTCGCTAGTCGCCATCCTGTGGAGCCCCCTCCTCAAACTTCACTCCGCGTCCCTCGCGCTTCCGAGCACCATCGGGATTATATCCTCCCACAATAGCCCCTCGCTTTCTTCCATTCGGTGGTCCTGTGCAAAGAAAAAGGGAGGAAGTGCCAGAAATAGTCCCGATCGACTAGACACTGAAATCCGGTGGGACTTGGACGGTCGCAGCGGACGGGCCGTTTCCCCCAAATGTCACGGAGCCTGCTCAGGGCGCTAGGTCCGAGAGTGGTTTTAATGCGACTTCCGCCCGCCCAATGCATGTTGGCGCGCGGGAGGACTTGGACCGGTGGGACATCAATGCGACCCCCGTGCCCCCGTTGCATGCCGGCGCATGGGATGAATTGGACTGGCGGGACATCAATGTGACTCCCGAGTGCCCGCTACATGCCGGTGAGTGAGAGGACTTGGACCGGTGGGACATTGAATGAGGCTGATGCCCACGCGCGCATATAAATTCTTCGCCTTGGCTGTGGCCTATCACTTTCCACAATTTCACTAGCCATGCTCATGCCCTACACCGGGCTGTTGCTTCTGTGGCAGTAGCTTTCAACCAGCCTTCCTCCAGCCGTCGCCCCCGAAAATGTCGGGAGAGAGAGTGCTCTCCACCACAGTCGACCCTAGGTTCCTACAATGCCAAGTGGCCGTGGCTGCAGCAGCGGCGATGGATCCCAACTCGGCGGAGACCCGCGACCCTCGAGAGCTCTGCCTAGCATCACAGAGGTTCCGGGAGCAAACTCTGGAGCTGGGGAAGTCGGCCTGCATGGATAAGTCTATCGCGCTGGCGGTATGACACCACCTTGGCCCCGGCGTGGACGCTAGGAGGCCAGGCCTAGAGACTATCCTGGAACCGCATGAAGGATAGGTCCTCACCTTCGAAGTGTTCTTCGACACCGAGCTCGGATTCCCAGCCTAGGAGCTCTTGGCGGGGGTCCTCGATGCTTTCCACCTCGAGTTGCCCCAGCTGTCTCCAAACGTGGTGGCCCGCCTCACCATCTTTGAGTGGGCTATGCGGGCGGAGGGCTGCGAGGGGCGAACGGAGGTCTTTGCAAAGATGCACGAGGCGTGCTGTCAGCTGAAGAAGAAAGGGGGCCTGGTGCAGTCATATGGTAGTATCAAATTCCAACTCTGGAGGAAGTACACCGATTTTTTTCTTGCGAAGGCCATCAACGAGCGGTGGTATTCTAACTGCATACACCGTTGGTTTTATGTCCGAGTGGGATTGGACTCTGGACTGGCTGGGCCTCTGCGCCACATCTGGTTCTAGAGGGAGGCAGCCATCGACGCCAACGCCGGCTCGGTCTCTGCCCGCATTTGGCTCCTCCAGATCGTCGCCCGCCAGATGAGCATGTGGGACCTGACGGAGGAGTTCGTCGCTCTTGTGATCCCCCCTTGAAGGAGGCATGGCCAGTCTCGCTTCGGAGTGCTCAGGACAAGTCTACTCCGGAGGAACTCTCTGACTCACTAGGTTCGGTCATTTTTCCTTTCTTGTATCAAATAGCTTATGACTTCGTGGCTCAGCAGAGATGTTAAAATACTAATCTCGACTTGTAGGGTCACGCGTGGTCAAGACCCCGAACAAGTGGTTTGGATAGCGGAGAAGATTCTCGGAGCCCCGACCTCGGCCGAGTGCAAGAGGAGAATAGAGCTCATAGGATCCTGGGAGCGATTCAACCGCATGTGGGGTGCACTCAAGCTGCCTCTGCCATGCCTCCCGGAAGCGGACGCCTTGGGTCTAGCTTCGAAAAAGAGAGCGGACGATCCCGATGCTGAGGAGTCCTCAAAGTGACCTTCGAAGATGAAGAGGACTACGAAGGGCCCGAAGCATCTTTCCCTGCTCCATTCCTCTGTCTCCATCTTGGAGGGGGAATCCTTCACCGGGGTGGCGAAAGCAGAGCCGGACGACTCCTTGCCGGATCTCGGTACATCCTGGCCAAGTCTCCCGGCTTCTGGCGACGGTAGTGGCGGTGGGGCACCGGCTTCGACGGAACCACCTCAGCCTCCTCTGGTGCCTAAACTAGAGGGGGGCGATGCAGGAGAGAGGGTGCCTCCGTGGGCTACCTCCCCCCACTGCCCGGTGTCGGAGGGAGTCTCCACCAGTTCCCGTGGTAGTCGAGAGGTGGAAAACCTAGACCTAGGGGGATTAGCCAATCCCCTAGGAGAGGTGGAGGGGAGTGTCAACGTTGCGGCCGAATTAGCCGCGGCGTTAGTGGGCTCCCCGATGAACTCGATGGATAATTTTTTCTTCCAGCCTCACTCCCCCATGGCTGTATAGTCCTTAGATCCTCCACCCGAGACTGGGAACAAAGGTACGAAGCTTCGCACTGGCCTCCTTCCTACCTAGGCATTTTTATTTATCTTGTTACCTTATGGCTTACCTTGCTCCTGGCCAGGTACCTCTGGTCGGGCCCCAACTTCACCACCTGCACCTTACGGAGATGTCGCTGGCACGGGGGCCAAAACCCCCATCAACATAGTGGAGCTCTTGGGGTCGAACGACGAATCGGACTCCAAGAGAGCCTCGAAGGGGGCCACCCGGTGGACCGAAGTTCGCTCGCCCACGGACCCTAGGCGTGCACGCGCATGCGTGCCCCTCCTGGTTCCCTTCGTGGAAAGTGGCTAGGATTTCGCGGTGAAGACCGCTCCCCTCCACGAGTCCTACTTGGGCCTGAGAGACACCAAGATGGTGTCGGAGCTCAGCCGGTCGGATGGCATTGGCCTCGGCTTTGCTATCGAGAGCGCCGCAAGCCAAGTAAACCTTCGAAATGCTACCGGCCAAGCCCCTAGCCCTTCCTTTGCTTCCGTCTTACTCTTCACTTTATTGCGCACAGATAGTTGCCTTAGCGCAGGGGACATTGGTGTCCCTCTCCACCGAACGGAGCCGTCATGAGCACGAGGCCTCGAGGCTCCGTGAGCATGCAGAGGCTGTCGAGGGGGCTGCCCGGGAGCGCGCCGTCGAAGCGGACCGGCTCCGAGCATTGGAAGCGGAGATCATGAGCCTCCGCGCCCAAGCCACCGAGGTCGACAGGCCTCAGGCTCAGGTCGCGGAGATCGATGCACTTCGGGCTTGGGCCGCCGAAGCAGAAGAGCTACGGGCCCAAGTCGCCGAGATCGACACCCTCAAGGTTCAAGTCACTGAGGTCGCTGAGATAGACGCGCTCCGGGCGAAGGTGGCTGCCACGGAAATCCAAAAGATCCATGGGCTCAAGCTGGAGCAAACCGTCGCAGATCTCTTGGCCTAGAACGAGGCGGTGGCTGAAGCTCTGGGTCAAGGTGAGAAGACCACGGCTGACACGGTGGGGGCCCTTCTAAGGGTTTTGGAGCGCTACGACATGGGGTGTGTAGCCTTCGATGTCACCCGGGAGCCCCTTAGCCACCGGCTGAAGTTTATACAGGCTGTCGTTCGCCAGATAGACTTCACAGCATCCAGATACAGGGAGGTGTCAGCGCGGGTGGCTGCCATCAGCGTCCTTCCTCATCTTGAGGCCTCCGGAGGCGTCTTGCCTTCGGCTTCGGACTCGCCTCCGGTTACCTTTGGGGAGAGTCACCTCCTTTTCCCGACTCCCGCAGTCGCGCAAGCTTGGAAGGCTCTCCAAGCGGCTTGTAAGGTGGAGGGCCCGGGCGTGGTGAAGACCTAGATGGACGAAGCCCTCCGATCGAGCCTTCCTCGATCTTCCTCGAGGCCTCCTCCTACCACCTCCCTTCCGGACCCAAAGGTGTAGTTTCCCCTAGGGCTTTTGTACTACAGCTCCTGTAATAGAAACATTCATGACCATTCAATAAAGGAAAGTTGTTTTCTGAAAATCGTTTGGGTGTTTGTGAAGCTTGTGATCCCGACGTCGAGATAATTGATGGGGGTGACGCCCTTCGGCATCAATGGGCCATCTTCGAGGCCCTCAGGGCCAACCGGTGTGCGTGCTTCAATGTTCCTCAGGATGACAACGGACATGTTGTTCCCGAAGTCCTGCATGAAGTCCTGGCTTTCATCAAGGAAGAAGAGAAAGGGAAAGGCGCCCCATCCTCATCGCCTGAAACTGTGGACTGGTCTGACGTAGAGACCGATCTCGGTGAACTGGAGTCTAGAGACCAAGGCCTACGGAGCTAGGCGTAGCGTCAAGAAGAGCAGAAGGATCTTTAGGCTCATAAGAAGGAGGAAAAGAAACAAAAGAAGAAGGAACAGAAGCGCTCCGCCCGCGCAGCTCTGGAAGCTCGGACCGGGGAGAGCTCGAGGGGTCCAGGAAACCTACAAGACCTTCAAGAAGAGTAGAAGACAATGATTTCTCGTAGCTCGATCTTGTAATAACTAGCGTTCACTTGCTACTATGGGAAAACGCCGTTTCCTTGCCACAAAGGATCCGGCTTCTCGGCTGCTGCGTTAGGAAGCCAGCGATGGGAAAATGCCGTGTACAGCGCAGTGGGGGCCCGCCGTGATGCTGAAGAAGAAAATGCAGCCTGCTGCTGCTGTTTCGATCTGCGCGTCCCGCCGAGAGCTGCTCTTGCCCTATAGCTTTGCTGCATCAAAAAAACTGTGCACCGTTGAAGTCTGCCGGCTGATGCTGGCCGTGGACCCCGCGAGAAGAATAAAGCTGCCGACATCCTTGGGAATTTAATTCGCCATGGGAACAGCGAGCGCTGACGCGCGCCCAAGCTGCAACGGATTCGCTCCGCACCGCACCGCGTCAAAGAGAAGAACGCACGCTGCCTGCGTCAGCCGCCGCCATGGGAGTCCCCTGTAGCAAAAAAATATGTAGCCTATTCCTTGTTGATGACATCGGAAAAAATCGCTCGGAGGAGCGAAGAACAGGCGGCGACGGTGACCAAAAAATAGTAGATCAAAAAATTACTAGCCGCAAAAAACCAATATGGACTGTAGATTGATTATGGAGAAAACAGTCAACCTATCCCTAGGGGGTAATGGCCTATTTATAGGCGACTCCTAATACATGAAAAAGACTAATTTACCACTAGGGTAAATTACATTGACTCTAAAATAAATTCTGAAATTACTAAAATACCCTTGAAAAAATCAACTGACTCAAATAAAAATATTGTGGAATTTAAAAACTAAATATTAATATCCTAAAAACAAAATAATCATAGGTTATCAGTTTTGCGCCGAAACTGACAAAGCATCCACCG
The DNA here is from genome assembly GCA_019279435.1 of Zizania palustris. Lineage (NCBI taxonomy): Eukaryota > Viridiplantae > Streptophyta > Magnoliopsida > Poales > Poaceae > Zizania > Zizania palustris. The sequence continues at coordinate 19,681,152 of JAAALK010000286.1, read as the reverse complement.
TCTTCGCACCGGGTACCAGGATTGGGCCGACCCGACCCCGTAGCTTCCTCAGCCCGGCAATCGCTCGCCGCCCATGTACCTGAGTCAAACCCGATCAACAGACCAGTGGATCATCTGCCGCTCCTAGCCCATGTACTCGGATTGGACCATCTCGACTCCGCGGCTCCTCTGCCCGGCTGTCGCTCGCTGCCCGTGTACCTGAGTCACACGTGCCTCAGACACGGCAGGTCTTCATGTCTCTTATTTGACTTCCATTGACAATCACTCATCACATCTAGAGTATCAAACCCATGTTCTTCAACATGGTTTCTCAATCTCACCCTTGATGAGTGCATTATCAACACCCTCTTCAGCACTTCTTCAGAACCTGCAAAAACATGTGGAAACAGGAAAAAACAAAGACAAAAGAAAAATAGCAGAAAGAAAATAAAAGTTTAACCCTAATGACCAAAAGCCAAACAGAAGCAAAAAATGGTCATTATGGTTAACCAAAAATAGAGACTCAAAAACAAGTGCAATCTTAGAACTACCAACAAGGATAACACAGTAAAGGCAAAAGACTGAAATACTCCCGTGAAATAAATCCCAGAGAAAGCCAAAAATGTCCTCTAAACTCCAAAATTTCTCCCCCTTGTTGACAATTGAACTCATCAAGTGAGACTAAATGCACTCTAAAGAGACATAGATACAAACTCCCCCTGAAATGCAGCTCCCTCTCAAAATATGCCATGAATGCAAATGGGGTGCAGGTGGAGTGTGAAAAGCATGCTTCTTAGATATGATTAACTGTTATTACAACATCTAACAGGTATAGCAAAAGATATACTGTCTAAGATACATGACATGATCAGTGCAACAGATGATATCTAAAGAGAGTCATTAGCACGCATTTTTCGATTTTTGCAAAACAAAAGCATCACCACATTTTCTAGTTGACAAGCAAAGTAAAGCATGAGATGCAAAAGCTAACTGATATCTACCAAGATAAGCATTGTCCAGAGCAAAGTGCTTCAGCAAACTTGTCATCTTTTTAAATTTTTCAGACTTTTTCTTTTTACTTTTTATTTTTCATTTCTGCCAGGGGTTATTTGCATGTCAAACCTTATGCTAACCGACCAAGTCAAGCTTAGGCCAGAACTGGACCATCAGAAGCTTAAGACATTGGTCTTGGCATACATTACACCGTCCTAGTTCATACCAAAGTGCTATGGTAAGCAGTCCAGAACAATGCAATGAGACAAAGCAAACCCACCTGGATCTGAATTTTTATCATTTTTATAGCACATTTTTATCGATGTAAGGATCTAGCTACCAGGCATGTAAAAGATAGCGAAAGCATTCAGCCTACACATGCTAGTTACCAGAAGCAATTGTGATCATTTTTCAATTTTAAAGCATAAAAGCCATGCATATGACAAATATCAGATATATCATGTGAACTGAAACAGAACATGATCATCGATAAGTAATCAAAAGCATATACTAGCTAGAGCAAGCAGAGCAGATCAATCATATAACAGAAGCAAGCTCAAAATGTGATTGATGATTATGCATGATATGAACGCACACAAAAAGACTCAATAAAAAAATAAAGAAGAAAGAAAAAACTGACTCAAAGTATCCTAAAAAGGATACACAACTTCCAAATCCCCTCGCAAATGCTCAAAAGTAGACTGATCTAGTGGTTTGGTAAAAATATCAGCCAACTACTGATGGGTATCAACATGAACAAGATCAATGACCCCTTTCTCATATTGATCCCTCAGAAAGTGAAAGCGCACATCAATATGTTTGGTTTTAGAATGAAGACATGGGTTTTTCCCTACACTAATTGCACTAGTGCTATCACAAAACAAAGGAACTCTGGAAGGGAAGAATAACCCAAAACCCCACAAAGTAGAGATCATCCAAACCAACTGTTAGCAGCAGCTAGCAGTAGCTACATACTCAGCCTCAGTAGTAGAAAGCATAACTCCATATTGTTTTCGAGAAGACCAAGAAACAAGCGAAAAACCAAGAAGCTGGCAAGTACCAGAAGTCGACTTGTGATCCAGCCAGCACCCATCGAAATCAGCGTCGGAAAAACTAGCTAAATCAAGAGACGATGATGTAAGATACCTGTAAATACGTTTTACAGCATGCCGGTGAGATGCGCGTGGTGAAGACTAAAAACGCGCGCACACACCCACGGAAAACTGAATGTCCGGTCTAGTCGCAGTCAAATATAGCAGCGATCCGATCATCCCTCGATACTCTCTCTCGTTTACCTTGACGTCGTTCTCGTCCTTGTCCAGACCTCCAGATGTACCCATTTGGGTCATTTGTGGCTTTAGCTCTCCACCAAAATCAAACTTCTTTAGCATATGCTGTGTGTACTTACCCTGGTGGATGAAAATGCCGTCCTTGGTCTGCTTGATCTGGAGCCCTAAAAAGTACTTGAGTTCTCCTATGAGACTCATCTCAAACTCTCTATGCATCTGCTCAGAAAACGTGGACACAAGCTCATTAGTAGAACCACCAAAAATAATATCGTCCACATAAATCTGAGCAACCAATAAGTCTGTGCCATCTCTAAGCAAGAAAAGAGTCTTTTCTACAGAACCCTTCACAAAACCTTTCTGCAACAAGATCTGCTTCAGGTGAACATACCAAGCCCTGGGGGCTTGCTTTAGACCGTATAAAGCCTTCTGCAACTTGAAGACATGTCGAGGAAACTTAGGGTTCTTGAAACCGGGGGGGCTGCTTAACATAGACATCCTCCTCTATATACCCATTTAGAAAAGCACTCTTCACATCCATTTGATAAATCTTAAAACCTTTAGAAGCAGCAAAGGCCGAAAGAATATGAATGGACTCAAGACGGGCAATAGGGGCGAAGGTCTCCTCAAAATCAATACCTTCTTTTTGGCAGAAACCCTGTGCCACTAATCGAGCTTTGTTGCGCACCACAACACCATCTTCTCCTTGTTTGTTCTTAAACACCCACTTGGTGACTATGGTGTTGCATCCAGGTGGCAGCTCAACTAGTGTCCAAACTCGATTGCGAACAAAAGTTTCAAGCTCTTCTTGCATGGCGTTTATCCAATTTGAATCAGAAATAGCATGAGAAACGTCTCTAGGCTCAAAAGTAGCAACAAAAGCAGACTCAACAAAAATAGCGAGAGAGCCAACTGAAGACCGTAAGGATCTCTCAGTAAGATCACCGATGATGAGCTCTGAAGGGTGATCACGCTGAACTGCTCGGGATCCTAGGTGATCTGAAGTCACCTCACCAGAGTCAGCAACTGGCTCCTCTAGACTCGGTTGAGAGGTCTTCTCACCGGAGTCAGCACCTGGCACCTCTGGACTCTGCTGAGGAGACTCGATCGAAGTAGAAGGAGTGATCAGAGGTCCGTCCTCATATTCAGTCGAAGTCTCAGAAGGTGTGTGGTCTGCAGGCGGTGCAGAGGGCCCACCCTCATCATCAGCAGGAGTGTCATCATCTTCCTCGAAGATGGACTCTCCAAGCTCATCATCTCCAGAAAGCTCAAAAGAAGGAGTCGGCAAGGGCAAAGACTCATCAAAAGAAACCTCACAAGTCTCGACAAGCATCTGAGAGTCTAGGTTCCAAACACGAAAGCCTCGTGAATGCAAAGCATAACCAAGAAAGACTCCATCCCAGCAACGAGACTCAGACTTGTCCAAATGCCCTCCCTTCTTAAGCACAAAGCACTTGCATCAAAAAGCTTACAAGTGACTCACCTTGAGCTGTCTGCCAAACCACAACTCATATGACGTCTTACCTAAGTAAGCTCTAAGAAAAATGCTATTGGCTAGATAGCAAGTTGTGTTCACAGCTTGAGCCCAAAAATGCCTAGGAGTCCTATGCTCATCAAGCATCGTCCTGACCATCTCGACAAGCGTGCAGTTCTTTCGTTCCACAACACCGTTCTGTGGGGGAGTGTAAGGGGCAGAGAACTAATGATCAAGACCCTAATCACTATAGAAGCTGACGAACTGAGAGTTCATAAACTCAGAGCCATTGTCCGAACGAATTGCTCGCATCAGACCATTGTTCTTATTCTTCAGCTTCAAAATCAGGTCATGAACATACTGAAACGTCTTATCCTTAGACTCTAGACAGTAAACCCATGAGAATCGAGAAAAATCATCAACTATCACAAGGGCGTACCACTTCACACCGACTAAGCGTACTCGAGCTGGACCTACTGTATCCATGTGCAACAGCTCTCCTGGGTACGAAGTCATCACCTGAGTCACAGGTGCGTGAGAAGCGGCAACCATTTTCCCATGATGACAGGGATGGCACACTACATCCTTCTCCATCTCAAGCTTAGGCAATCCTCGGATAATATCCATAGAACTCAATCTGACAAGCAGATCAAAGCTCAAATGACCTAATCTTCTATGCCACTTTTAGAGCTCAAAGGAGGATCCGACCATCAGACAGCGAGAAGGGCCAGAAGAACTAGAGAAATCAATACGAAAAACCTTACCGAAAGGTAAGATCCGGCAAACTAAAGATCCTCTAGAATCAACAACAGACGACATGCCCTTCTAAAAGCGCACTTCTAAACCATCCTCAAGAAGTCGCGAAACAGAAATTAGATTAAAGTTCAGATTTCCAACTAAAGCAACATTCTTCAAAGAGAAAAAATCAGAAATACGAATAGACCCAATACCGTGTACCTTCCCTTGACCACTGTTCCCGAAAGTGATGTATTCCTTGGAGCTCGGGGGAGTGAGGCTGGAAAACCATCTGCGTTGTCCCGTCATATGGTGAGAACATCCTGAATCCATGATCCATACGTCCTCCAGTCCTCAATCCTGCAAGATCAATGGTCATGAGTGGGAGAAAATGGTCGAACACCGGGTCTAGCAAAAGTACTAAACCAGTGTCGAGCCATCTACTCGTAAGTAGGAAAGCAGAAGGAATCATATGAGTCTGGACCAAAACGCGGCTCAAAGCGCGGTCCAAAACCGTATCCATAACGATCTGGAACTCTGCTGGAACGAAAACCACCCTCCGGAGCATGGTCATAAAAACCGTCTCCTCTACCACCACCTACACGATGTGGCCTAGACTCTAGCCTCTCTCTACGTCGAGCTCTCTCTGCTCGCTCAACCCGCTTCCTCCTGAAGCAAAACTCCTCAAGATGCACGTCTCTCTAACAAAACTCACAGTGATAGGTAGGCTTCTTGGGATGTGGTTGAGGCTTGGGATTCTTAGGCTTGGTGGTGTTGGGTGTAGCATCTTTGGTGTGAGAGGGTCCAAGTAAAGAATCAAGAGTAGTATGGAGAGGTTTAGACTTTGGAACCTAGATTTGCTTCTTAGGTGGAGCTTTAGGTTGTTCTTGGAACACTCCATCCTTGGGATGACTATCCTTAAAGGACTCAGTGGAGTGAGTCTTGGGATATCTCTGTTCGGGAGTCATCTTAATCCACTCCACTACTCGGCTAATGGCACTCTCCAAATCAGCCTTGGTATAGGTGTAACCTACCCCAAACCCATCTTGTCTCTTGAACTGCTGGATCATCATGCCGAGTTGTGGCTCTCTGGCACTAATCCAACTAAGGATCTGACAGAGGTAAAAGTTCTCGTGCTGAACATCTGCAAGCTCCTCTCTCAAGGAAGCTAACACCTCCACCTGAGACAAGCAGATCTCACACTCTTTATCAACTTCGACAGACTTCTTAGCTTTTAGCTTGATCAACTCCATTCTCATGGACAAGCAGTTCTCACAAATAGTGGGTGGAACTGACAAGGTCTCAACCTCTAGCTTAGTCTGCTCCAACTCATCTCTCACTCCAGCTAGCTCATCCACCTACTCATCACTCTTGGCTCTCAACTCATCTATACTAGCTAAATGGGATGGGCAGTTTACACAAGATACGACAACAGAGGCATGAGCATTTTTTAGCTCCAGCTGACCGCTTTCAAGCTTAGTGGCCATAGCGTCTTTCTCTGTGTACCTGGACTTAAGAGTCGTCAGGTTACCCAACAACACCTCACAGTTAGGGCACTCACTACTATCACCCAAGCAAGGGGAAGAAGACAAACTCTCAATCTTGCCATTCGCCAAGGCAAGCTCACTCTCAAGCTCATCTATCCTCTTCTTAGCCCCTCTAACAGTTTCTCCCGATACTTGTTCATAGGAAGATACCTTCTCATCGTCGTCATCGGAGGAGCCCTTGTCTTCCTTATCCCCAAGAGCCATTGAACAAAAGCTCTTGCGGGGTCTTCGGCTGTGACATGAGCCACTCTTCATCTTGTCCCCGAAGGCCATGAAGCAGAGGCCTACCGGATCGTCCCTGTCCTTCCCCTTCCTGATCATGATCTCTTCATCACTTGAACATGAAGATGAGGAGGAGGACGAAGATCTCTTGGAGTATCTTTTTAACATTTCGGCGAAGAAGGCCTTGTCTCACTTCTTGTTCTCATGCCTGTAGTCCTTCAAAGCCTTTCGAAAGAATCTTGTCTTGGGCTTGCCCTTTGTGGAAGTAGAGTTGTCGTACTTTCTGGAGTCGTTGGAGTTACCGCCGGTTCTCTTCTTGTAATTCTTCCGCTTGGGGCAGTCGGTGATGAAATGACTTGGATCACCACACTCAAAGCAACCGGATTTTGTGCTGTGTCTTTTAAACATTCGCTTATCATAGACACGTCGCACCCGGTTGTTAAACAAACACAAGTCATCATCTCCTAGCGAATCAAGTTGTTCCTCGGAGATAGACATCAATGAAAAAGCAGTACAACTCAAGGCAGTAGGATCAGTAGACGGTGTCGCAAGTGCCAGAGTCTTTGAGCCAGAACTAGTGAGATTTGATCTCATCTTGATATCGACCTCTGAGGCCTTGATCTTACTAAAAAGCTCTGCGACAGTCAAGGTATCATATGAAGCGCTTTCAACAATAGAAGAAACCTTGATCTCCCAGATCTTAGGGTCCAAGGTATGGAGAACCTTAAGCGCCTGTTCATGATCCGAGACTAGCTGATCACGCTCAGCCTTGTTGACGTGAAGCTTGTTAATGATCGATTGAAAACGACCAAACAAAGCCTCAACAGTCTCACTCGGCTTCTGTGAGAAATTTTCATACTCACGCCGGTAGGTCTAGTATAGCATAGCCTTGACCTGAGCTGTCCCCTCATGGTGTGCTTGGAGGGTCACCCAGATCTCTCGAGCAGTGGTGAGATGGCTAACACGCTCAAACTCACTAGAACCTAGACCTGAAAATAAAATGTTCACCGCTTTATGTTGGGGGAATATGTTTCCCCTAAACAGGGGCCAAATGACGTCAGCCTCGGACAGCCTTTGGCCCGGAGCCCAACATTGTCGAAGCCTGTTTCCTCCCCAAGAACTGTTCCCGAGTCTCAAGGTTTGTGACGGAGTTTGCAGGGGCAAAGCCCCAGGGCCCCGACGAAGCCCTTCGAAGCGAGGTCCTTCGGAGCCCTCCAGGGCAAAGCCCTCGAGATCTCTTGAAGACCGCTAGAAGCTAAGTCTCAGGCTAACTTCGAAGCTAGCCTCTGGGCCTTCTTCGGAGTTAGCCTTCGAGCCTTGTTCGGAGTTAGCCTTCGAGCCTTGTTCGGAGTTAGCCTTCGGGGCTCCCTTCGGAGCTCCTCAGAGCTAGCCTCCAGACCCTTTCCAGCCGACTCAAAGCCAAGGCCCCCTGTTCAGAGGGTCCAGCTCGGAAGCCCCTGCTCGGAGGGTCCAGCTCGGAAGCCCCTGTTCGGAGGGTCCAGCTCGGAGGCCCCCTGTTCGGAGGGTCCAGTTCAGAGGCCCCCTGTTCGGAGGGTCCAGCTCGGAAGCCCCTGTTCGGAGGGCCCAGTTCGGAGGCCCCCAGTTCGGAGGGCCCAGCCCGGAGGGCCCCAGTTCGGAGGCCCTGGTTCGGAGGCCCCCGGTTCGGAGGCCCCCGGTTCGGAGGCCCCCGGTTTGGAGGCCCCCGGTTCGGAGGCCCCGGTTTGGAGGCCCCAGTTCGGAGCCCCAGTTCGGAGCCCTGGTTCGGAGCCCCAGCTCGGAGCTCCGGCCCTGCTCCGAAGCCAGAAGATATTTACGCCCCGCTGCAGTATAGAAGCCGTAACAGGGGCCCTCCGCCCCTGGTATGTCGTTTAGCTGGTCAAAGCCTGGCATAGCCTGACACGTCTGTAAGGCTGTAAAGCACTTTTGTACCGTAGCTAGCTCCTTTTCTCCACTCTACCCCTATGAGCCTAGGGCTCATAGGGGCATCCCAGTCTTTTCCTTTGGCCTGCGTGGCTATAAAAGCAGGGCCAAGCCATTGTAACAGGGGGACACACTCTAGGGGGCCATGAGACCCTATAGTTCTCTTCTCCACACTAAGGCATACCATGCCAAATCCACCACAAACTGGACGTAGGGCTATTATCCCCTAGGGGAGGCCCGAACCAGTATAAACTCCTTCTTCCTCTAAGAGAACCCATCGAGGTTCATTCTCCACATCATACACCATCACAGGAAAACCTGTTGGAACTAACGCAATTGTTCCAACAGTTGGCGCCGTCCGTGGGGAACTTAGTACAAAAAGCTAAGTTCTCTGCCACTGTCTGCAACCCGAAGTACGCTTGAGGGGGGAGCTTCGAAGCTTCGTACTTTGCGCACCCTTCGGCAAGGGGCTTCTGGTCCAGTCCGAAGGCCATCTTCGCCTTCCCTCACCCTTCACATACCGGAGCTCACCCTCCGGCAAGGGGCTCCGCTCCAGTCCGAAGGCCATCTTCGCCTTCCCATAACGGAGCTCACCCTCCAGCAAGGGGCTCCGCTCCACATGTCGGATGTCCTCGAGGCCCCAGGGGCTACGAGGTCAACCTTCAGCCACTTTGCGAGGTACGTCCGCTATCCGAAGTACCACTTCGGTCTACCACTTCGCAATCATTTTGGTATTTATTCGAAGCCCTGCTTCGCCTTGAAATTCGAAGCCCTGCTTCGCCTTTAAAGCAATTTCTGCCCCGTCTTATTGAAAAAACCCAAAGCCTTGCTTCGCCTTATCAAAAACCCGAAGCCTTGCTTCGCCTTATCAAAAACCCGAAGCCTTGCTTTGCCTTATTTAAAAATCCGAAGCCTCACTTCGGCCTACAAAATCCGGAGCACTCCTCTGAAGGCTACACAGCGCCCTCGGGCCCGTAGCAGTAACAGGGACTCTAGGCCGTGGCCCGACGCGTCCAGGGATTCCGGGTTCCATACCTGAAGCATCCCAGGGATTCCGGGTTCCGTACCCGAAGCATCCCAGGGATTCCGGGTCCCGTACTCGAAGCATCCCAGGGTCGAAGGTGACCCAGGGTCGAAGGTGGCCCAGAGTCGAAGGTGGCTCACATTATCACAGGTTCGGTGAATCCACACCAAATATCCTTTTCACTACAGTATCAAGCTCCGAAGCCTTGCTTCATTATCCAAACACGCTCTAAAGCCTTGCTTCACGTGTCGATATAATATGCGCCTAAGTGTCTCGAAGTCATACTTCGCTAAAATCTAAGTGCGTTTCAGAGCCTCGCTCACGCACAGCATCCAAATCCTAGCATGTCGAAGCATGCTTCGCTCAATTTGGTTATGCGAAAGCCTTGCTTCGCACCAAATTAAAGCATTCGGAGCCCAAAAGAGGCCTTCGCTCAAATGAAATTTCATGCGTCGAAGCCGCCGAAAGGCGCACCCTTCGCATCTTTTATTTTTTGCCCGCACCAGCAACGGCTAAGTCCCTAGCTGCCACGAGCAAAGGGGGGAAGCATGTATGCGAGGTGTGCGAATGTAATACGCAGTACGAGCGTGACAAGCTAAAACGTTCGAAGCCAAACAATGCGAAGCATACAAACGAAGTATGCAAATATAATAAACTCCATTCATTGTATGACAATTAAGAAGTGTGTTACAAATATACTTCGAGAGCAAACTACGAGTAGTCTGTGTCTAAGCCTAAGAAGAATCGTGTGCGAGGCCCCAACCCTTGCTTGCCTCTCTTTCGGCCAGGGCCCCCTCGGCCGGACGAAGCCTCGTCGGAGCCCGCTCTCCCACGTCCGGCTCGTCCAGGCTCCAAAGCCCGTGGACCTCGTCTTCCACTTTGCAGGTCGCTCCAAGTTAGCGAAGCAGGCGGTGATGTATCGAAGGCAGAGAAGTCTAAGGCTTCGTCGCCTGCTAAGGCCGTCCGCGAAGGTAAAAACAAAGAACTCTGAGGGAACTCCATCTTCACAGCGACTAGCAAATCCTGAGCTACTTCGGAGATGGCTTCGCCGCTAGGCCCCCTCAGAAGCTTTAACCGAGGGGGACCTTCGGACCTAGCTACTTCGAGGACCGCCCACAACTGTCGAAGTTCTTCAGAGTCCTCGAGCACTTCGAGGTCTACACTCGTAGGCTGAGCCTGGGCAGGTATAAAAAACCCCCGCATTCATATTAATAAGCTGATAGAGTTTTTACAAGCCTGTAGCTAAGTATTACAAAAAGGCCTAAGGAGATCTACACCTTCAGAGGTGGAGGTGTCGAAGTTGAAGGCTGGTCAGGCACAGCAGGTGCTTTGGATCGACGAAGTCATAGGGCCTTCTGGAGGTCGAGGACTGCTTCGCAGCCTTGTTCCTTCCAAGGCTCCTACAGCCATCGCCAGGCTCCGCGGACACCCGGCGGAGACGTCACCAAGTGCTGGCCCCCGAAGACCACCGGGGTCATGGAGGTTGCTGCCTGAAGGTGGTTGCACTCCGCTTCATGAAGCATGTGCAACACCACTTGGCCCACGACTCGGCCGGCCATTAGGGTGAAGCCCTTCAGCGATTGCTCCGCCGTTGAAGCCACCGTCTTCAAGAAAACGACGCGGTCCCCAATTGGGTCCTGATCGCCGAAGTCCAGAGCCCGGCATTCGGTCCCTATTTGCTCAAGGACGTCGGTCAGGATCTAGGTAGCTTCGCCAAGGTTGTCCACGATGAAGTCTTCAAGCTTCTGAGCCCGTTGGCGGAGTGAAGCATTCTCCTTCGCCTGCCGGGCCTCGGCGTCTTTCGAAGCCTTGAGCTCTGCGTAGAGCCGGCCCATCTCCGAAGCCAAAGCTTCCTTAGCCTTGTCGGCTTCAGCCTTCGCCGCCTCTACCGCGCCAGCCGAAGCCTCGGCCCGCCTTCGTTTCTCGGCTTCCACCAAGACTTCTCGGTGAAGGGCCTCCTTCTCCTCTGCGAGGCGCTCCATCTGCGAGGAACTTGGCTTGCCTGGCCGCATCGGTACGGACATCTTCAGGCGCGTACCGGGCCAGTCGGTTGAACTCGTGCAGGTATTCTGTTACGGACCTGCTCCCCTGCTGCAGGTCCCTAAACTCTTGTTGCTTCTGAGCTATGATGCCGTCGGGGATGTGAGCGGCACGGAAAGCAATCGAGAACTCTGCCCAAGTATGGACGTGTCCCCCGGGCAGGGTCTCACGCAGATTGTCCCACCACTCTGCGGCGGGACCATGGAGCTGGTGGGTGGCGAAGGCCACCTTCTCATGCTCAGTGCAGGTAAGGAGATCGAGCTTCTTCTCGATGGTCCTCAACCAATCCCCAACCTCCATGGGGTTGGTGGTGCTCGAGAAGGTCGGTGGGCGGACTCGGAGGAACTCCGAGAGTTGGGAGGCGGGAGCGGGAGCTGGAGTGGCGGGTCGTGGCATCTCGGGCTGTTGGTGGAGACGGAAGAAGTGAGCCTGCTGCTCTTGCATCTGCTACTGTTGCTGCTGCATCTGGTTCAGAAGAGCTGAGACCAGCTGGTTCTGAGTGGCCATCATCTCGGCCAGAGTGGGGTGGTTGGCAACCGGGGCTTGCCTCTGCCCAGTTGCTCCCCACTGAGGCAGGTTCCCGTTGTCTCCTCCGTTCTGAGGAGCGTCGGAGCCTTGAGTGTTGGTCATCCTGAAGTTTCCAAAGTAGACAACATTTTCTTAGAGGATATTATTATTAAGTTTTATTCCAAAAATGTCGTTCTTGCGGTTACATTTTATTTATTTCTTCATTCATGCCTTATATTTTGACATGAATAGCAATACAATCAAGCAAAATGAAAATCAAGCAATCGTAAAACTACGACTACGGTAGCTCGGGGGACGGCTCGATCACGGGCTCGTGGGAGACGGTCGGGGTCGAGGAACTGGATGGTCCGGCGGGTGGAGCACTGCGGGAAATCCTCTTGGGTCTCACGGTGGGGATCCGAAGGGATTTCCTCATGCGAGGCGGAAGAGGTGCGATCTCCTCAATGTCCTTCTTCAGTTCTTTGAGCTGTTGGCGGAGCTGGGTGTTGACCATGGCGCCCTGGCGTAGGAGCTCGTTCTGACGCCTCAATTCCTCCACCTCGAGGGTCAACTGGGGGTTCTACTGAAGTTGTCGACGGAGCTCAGCATTCTCACGGTTCAGGTTCTCCGAGGTATGGCGGTAGAAGTCAATCGTGTCATGCTGGCTGTCTGCATCAAGAATGGCCTCGGTGTGGAGGTTGTCCATGGCCTCCAGAAGTCTCATGGTGCGGGCGATGGCGGAGTTGCTCTGCGTGAGGGAGTTGCTTTAGATGCTGCGGTGACTCCCAGGTGTGCGCATGGGCATGAAGTGGTAGATGGTGTCGCGGAGGTGGCAGTCGTAGACCAGTCGAAGCTCGGCGAGGGACTGAAGAGCGGCTCGCTGGCTGGCCACCACGAAAGAAGGTCCTCCGGCTCCATGGGTGTAGAAGGGTGTCTGCGTGGAGGAGGGGCGGATAACAACCATGACCTCGCAGTAGCTCTCGCTCGCATCGGGAAAAATCCCGTGGAACGCGGGCTCATGGGGAAACCCCAAAAAGTCGACAAGTACGCGAAGCTCGCGGATGAATCCGGCCTCGTCACGAAGAGTCCTGCTCATGGTACGGACTGGCATCTACAAAAGAGAGAAGGTTTTTGTGAAAATCTCGGAAGGTGAGAGGGTAAGTAACTTTCTGTAAGAAAATATAGTAATTATAAGTCCTAGGGTCAGGTCTGTTTGGCTTCCTACAGTCAAGTCGGCTCTGATACCATCTTGTCACGTCCCGATTTAATAAATCAGGACTTTATTGAAATTCCATAGAAAATCAATAAAACAAGACGTTCATCACACGACCTCGTACAATACGGGCAATCATTCACGGTTCGTAGACCGTATTAATACAAAAGTTAATAAAGATGAAGAGAAACTAATAAAATAAGGGTCCTAGATGAACGCCTCCTCCCAGTCTCGCCTTGACTGGGTCGCTACTCCAGACCTTCATCCTCCTCGTAGTAGATGGGCTCTGATGGTGTAAGTCAACGCGATGAGTACAGATGTACTCAGCAAGCCACCGAATGCAAATATAATGCAAGATAATAACAAGGGAGATAGTGGCTAATTTTTGCGGAAGAAGCATAGTTGTAAAGCATTAAATGTGATCCATTTATTAGTACTGAAATGTAAACATGTGTATGCATCATCATCTTTCTAACTCGAGGAGTACGTTTTACCTCCTCGCACAACAGTCCTTACATGCAATGAATAACTCAATCATTCAAACAATTGTAAACTAACTGCGAGTAGTCACACAACCCGCCCTTGACCGTGGGCTCGGCTTTTTGAAAAGATTAAATTACTCTGATCAGAGATGTACCACTGTACCCACAAGGCACGCACTCATCACTTACACCGAAGTGTAACGAGATGACCCATTTCACGGGAACTCGTGCCAAAACCTTCCATATGGTCTTCCCCGACTCAACAACACCCTCTTATGGGTTTCGTATTGTGTCTCGCCATGTCGAGTTTCCACCATACCCCCCTTGAGCCATCGTCGGTACAAGGCGCCCTGAGGGCTAGCCCCTTGCCCCCTCCACTATGGTGCCGAGAGCCGGAGTGTTCCACACTTCCAGTTAGGACTTACCCATTAGACTTGTGGTTGGTACGGAAGTTCTTTGCAACAGATCCCGCAGACCGGTCCTTATAGTGCCCCGGGTGCGACATACCAATACCCGAGCTTGCACCCGGAACCCACCATACTTATAACCTAGCCAACTCCAACAGAGTCCAGAGACGAGAATAACGGGGAAATTCTTATACAGAAACTAGCTATCTACGACTCATTCTTTTTATCCTATAGCAGTTGTGCCGGTACATTGGGCACTAGCTAATAATTTTATAGTAGAGTGACAAGGAGTTAAGGCTCAATAAGTATGGCTTGGGTTTTCACACAAGGATGGGGATCTAATAAATATAAGTGTAAGGCTTTGATATTTGACTAATGCAATATTTACCTATGGGTTATAGCGATAATTTATTAAAACATGGGCCTAATGATGATCAACTGTTTCAACAGAGGTGGTCGATGACTTGCCTTGATCAGCAAAAGGGGATGGAGGAACCTCGAGGTAGAACTCAGGCTCCTCGACGAACTCGTAGTCTTCTCGATACGAAAAAAATAAACAACACATTCAATAAACAGATAAAAATCCACCAAATAATAAACATACACATTTTTGGGTTTTATTATGTGGAATAAAGTTTTAATATTCTGATGTTTGGTGATTAAATAGTAAACTCAATTTCCTAAGGCTTTTCTAATTTATTTTTCTGAATTAATAATTTATCCCTAAGGGGTTTTTATTTAAATATTTATTAGAATATTTTGGGTAAAAGTAACATTCTGTTTTTATAGCATTAAAGTGTAGAGAATAATCTACTGAATTTAACAAAATTTGAATGGTGAAATTTGGAGTTAAAATGAGCAAGTTATGAATTTTCAAAGTTTAAATCAATTTCTGGAATTTTATTTAAACTGAAAAAGGGTTCTGGTCCACGGTGAGCCAGGCCCACGGTGGACCGCGGTACTATGCGCGTGGACCGGATCAACCAGATCCATTGGATCCAGATCCGGCGGCCAGGCGTGAGGCGGGTTCCTTTAAGTGAAAACGGATGGCTGTGATTAGATCCAGCGAATCGGTACGACGTGGACGCACCAGATCGCTCCAGCATTTTAAGTCGTGATTGACAGCCGAGAGCGCACGATACCCCTTTGACCAGATCCGAGGGCCTAGATTAAATCCCGAAGGGATTTAATCGTAGCCCTTCGATCACGATCAGAAGGTCGTGGCTCAATCCGGCACGGCACGTGCGTAAGGGGCTCGTACCCTTTGTCCCCGGCGACGGCGGGGCTTCGGGCGCGGTGGCGGCGACGGCGGCGAGCGCCTAGGTGCCTAGCTAAGGTCAAAAATGGAACGCGGAGGGGAAGGGGGTCATGACAGTACCTCAGATGGCGACGGAAGGCGACGGATGGTGGTCGGCGGCGAGTTTAGACGGCGGAGGGGGTTCGGGAGCTCGACGGCGACGATGATTTGGCGGGTTCCACGACCAACCGAGGGGTGGTCGAGGACGGGCGGTCGTCGACGGTCACTCTGGTGGCGGTGGCTAGGGCGGAGGAGGCCGGGATCGATGGCGAGGGCTCGCCGGAGGTGAAGCAGAGCCGAAGGCCGAAAAGAAGGCGGCGGCGCTCTATTTTTGCTCAAGGATGGATCTGAGGGCGTGGGCTGAGTGCGGAGGCCAGAGGGGGTTTATATAGGGGGTCGCCGGCGTCCAGATGGCAAGGAACCGAAGGGTTCCCGTGAGCTCCGGCGAGGTCTTTCCAAAAGCCTCGGATAGCTTTCCAATATCGCGAAACCGCGTCGCTATGGATGGAAAGGGGGCGGTGGCGATCCGAGAAGGTGATCCGGGATCGGATCGGGCGAATCGAGGCGGCCGGTGGCGAGAACAGAAGGTGATCGCCGGGAAGAAGGAAGGGGGATATCTCCTTCCATGAAGAAGACGAAGCTGACAGGTGGCCCCCACCTGTCAGCGGGCGAAACAGAAAAGGAAGGGCCGACAAGCGGGCCACGATTGCCAGGGAGAGGGGGTCGGAGGCGAGTGGCTGCCATGTGGGGCTAGGCGGGGCGCGGACGGGAGAGAGAGGCGGGGGAACGCGCCGACAGGAGGGTCCCACATGTCAGCGATGCGAGTGCTGGGTTGGGTTGGGCCGAGGCGCTTTGGAGGTTGAGGCCCGTTAAGCATTTCTAATTCTTTTCTAATTTAAAATAAATCCAGTAATTCATATATTTGATTAAGGGTTGAATCACTGTTGATAAAAATTTGTAAAGATTCCTGAAATTATGTTTTGGCTTCTAGTTTATCTCAGAAAATTTTTAAGTCCAAATGTTGAATATTTCTCTCTGTTTGGCTTTATTAGGGCTCTTTTAGGATTTCCTTTAATAATAAAATCCAGAAATGATTTAAATAATAATTTTCTTTTATTTTATTTGTTTTTATTTCTTGGGGGGTTACACACTCCTTGAAGGGATGGCGACCAGTAGCTCGATTTCGACCCATTTTGAAAAGTCTTCAGTGGCGACGATGGTGAAGCGTAGGTTGCCCTTGGCTTAGGGAAATGGACTGACGAGATCCATCCCCCACCGAGCGAGGGGCCATACCGATGCGATGATTTTTAAGGGGGTGGGAGGCCGATGGCTCCGCCGCCCCATCCATTGGCATCCTTGACAAGTGTGCACCGGATCTTCTACATCGGCGACAATAGTAGGCCAATACACGCCTTGACGGAGGGTTTTCCCGCGAGTGCCCAAGGGGCCAGGTGGCTACCACACAAGCCTTCGTTGATTTCCTAGAGCATCTGCTGCCCTTCGGAGCGAGAGATACACTTAAGCAGTGGGAAACAAACATTCGACTTGTACATAACTCTGTCGATGACCCGATAAGACCTTGTGCAGAGCTAAAGACGCGAAAGCTCGGTACCAAGCTTGAGCTATGCCTCGCCCTCGAGTAGCTGCAGGATTGGGTCCCACCAATCACCGGCGACTGTACAAAAGACTTTGGATGGCTCCGAGGATGTCAGAATGTCTTTCAGAACCTAGCTCGGGGTATCTTCTCGGGGGGGTTGCAGATGGCATGATGAGCTCTTCGAAGAAAACCTCGGGAGGAAGTGCTTGACCTCCGGCAGCTGCCTTAGCAAGGATGTCGGCCTGGCAGTTTTCACTCTGGGAATTTCTATGGACAAAAATTCCTTTGAAAGTTGTCTCTTCTTTTCTAACTGCTTCGAGATATGCAACAAGATCGGGGTGCCTACCTTGAAAACTCTTATCCACGTGCCCAGCCAAGACCTGAGAGTTCGTTTTGATGACCACTCTGGCAGCCCCCAGCACATGTGCTTTGTGGAGACCTAGTAACACTCCCACATAATCAGCGATGTTGTTTGTAGCCTTAAAGTTCAACCGAACGGAGTATAAAGAATGCTGGCCTGAAGGAGATATAAGGACTGCCCCTGCACCTGCTCGGAGGCTTGGTACGCGTCGTTAGAGTAAATGGTCCACACCCCTTCGTCGGCTTCATCGGGGACATGACTTGCCACCGGCGTCCATTCGGCGACAAAATCTGCGAGGATTTGAGAATTGATTGCGGTCCGGGCCACAAAGGTGATGTCGAACGGAGCCAGTTCCACTGCCCACTTTCTGATCCACCTAGTAGCATCCTTGTTTCGGAACATGTCGCCAAGAGGGTATGCGGTCGGGATGATTATACTATGGACCAGAAAATAGTGCCGCAGCTTTCAGGAGGCCATGATGAGGGCGTATGCCACTTTTTCAAGTTCGGTGTACCGAGTTTTTGCTCTAGAGAGGGCTTCAGATACAAAGTACACCGAGCGCTAGATCAACTTCCTGTTGGCTTCTTCTTCCTAGATTAAAGCTGCGCTCGCGCGCACAACCCATGGCAGCAAGGTAAACGAAAAGGGTGTCACTACTCTGGGTGTAGCTAGGGTAATGAGATTGACGAGGTACTCCTTGATGCTGTTGAAGCAGCTCTGACACTCGGGAGTCCATGTGAAGTCCTTGGATCTTCGCAGTGCCTTGAATATGGGCAGGCTTCACTCGGCTGACTTGGCCAGGAAGCGGCTGAGAGCTGCGAGGCGCCCAGCTAGCTTCTGAGCCTGCTTCAAGTTCTGGGGAGGGGCCATGTTTTGAATCACGCTGACTTGAGTAGGACTAGCTTCGATACCTCGACTGGAAACCAGATAGCCGAGTAGCTTCCCGGCCCGAGCTCCGAAGACGCACTTCTCTGGATTGAGGCGGATCCCGCACCTCCTATGGCTATCAAATGTCTCCACTATATCCAAACTATGGTGGTGCTTATTTGCGCTTTTGATTACAATGTCATCCATGTATGCTTTGATATTATGACCGAGCTAGTGGCCCAAGGCTTTGGCGATCAATCTGGAGAAAGTGGCCCTAGCATTCCGGAGGCCGAATGACATTTGCACATAGCAGAATACTCCAAAGGGGGTAACGAAGCTTGTCTTGGCTTGATCCTCCTGCTTAAGCCAACTCTGATGGTACCCGGAGTATGCGTCAAGGAAGATGAGGAGCTCAGAACCCACCGTGGAGTCGACCAATTGGTCAATGTGAGGCATGGGGTAGGGGTCATGGGTGCAAGCTTTATTCAAAGATGTGAAATCGATACACATGCGCCATTTGCCAGATATTTTCTTCTAGATGAACACAGGGTTTGACAACCACTCCGTATGACTGACCTCCCGAATGACTCTAGTCCTGAGCAGCTTCTCAACTTTGGCCTTGGTGAGGTCAGCCCGTTCGGAGGATAGCTTGTGGATCCCCTAGCGCACTGGGCGGGCCTTCGGGTTGACTGCCAGGAAGTGCTCGATGATGTAGCGATCGATGCCTTGTATGTCCTCATCGGACAATGTGAAGATATCCAGGTTTCTTGGAATGACTTCTTCGAGCTGCGCCAATACCTCCGGCTCCAGGCTTCCTCCGAACTAGATGGGGCCTTTGGGGAGCCCGTCGCGGAGCAGAGGATTGTTGTTGACGCCGAAAAGTTCAGTTGCTTTCGAACTTTCGTGAACGTTGTGGACTTGTCTTGGCTCCAATGGCGTGGAGTGACCATACTCCACCCGCCGAGCTACGGCTTGATCACCGAGGACAGACAACACACCTCTGGGAGTTGGCATCTTGAGGCATAGGTACTTGTGGTGCGCGACGGCTCCAAAGCGGTTGAGCATGCCCCTCCTTGAGATGGTGTTGTAGGCATAGGGGGCGTCGACGACGTCGACGATGATCTCCTCGTTGCGGAATAGGGGAGCTTCTCCGAAGGTCACCTCCAGCCCAATTTGGCTGACGACATCGAGGGGTGGTCTTGCAAAGCCTTGCAACGGCCTGGAGGCCGGTAACAGGTGCTTCCGAGAGAGACATAGCTGGTCAAAGGCCTGCATGAAAATGATGTCAGCAGAGCTACCTCCGTTGACTAGGATGCGACGCACCTCGACGCCGACAATATCGCTGAGATGACGAGAGGATTGGCATGCAGGAACTTGACTCCGGCAGCATATTTGGTGGTGAAGGAGATCAGAACATGAGACCACTCGGGAAGCATGGTGAGGCTGGAAGTCCCGATGTGTCCGACTTCCTAGACATACTCCCTTCGCTGCCGCTTTGACATAGCGCCCAGATCTCCGCTTCCGGATATGGGCAGAACCATGCGCTTCCCCTGGAGCCCCTCGCTCATCACAGCGCCCGACCACCTGGACGGACTCGGCGCGGGACACGGGAGGTGTCCTGTCAGAGGAGCCATGGCCGAAGCTTCGCTCGAGGTAGTCATTCGGAAGGGCGAGGATGGTACGGCAGGAGTCGGTGTCGTGGCTCCGATTGTGGCCATGAACGCTGTAGTGTAAAGTCGCACCTCCCGGGAGTGCCTTCGTAGGCGGCTTGGCACTGAAGGATCGCCCCCCGCCTAAAGATTGATGATACTTGGCAGGGCCTTTTAGGGTAATACTGAGGACTTCTCCACGGAGGGGCGGAAGGCGCTTCGTACACCTTGACGCTCGAAGCGCAAACAGAGGAAATCATCGCCTGGTGACGCAGCTGGCCTTCTTCAAACCGGGCATACTCCTTGAAATACGTCATGAGCTAGGCCATCGAGGATATCAGCTTCTGGTGGAGCTTGTCGAGGAGGCCAGTGTTGGTGACACCTTCTAGAGCAGCGTCGATGACGGAGGAGGCCAACAACCCCTTAATCTGTGATTTGGTGTGTGCGAAGCGTTGTGAATATTGTCGCAACGTCTCTCCGAACTGCTGCTTTACTTGAAAAAGACTTCTAGTGGACACGGGGGCTACGAAGGTCCCCTAGAAGTTGTTGATAAACTTCTTTTTCAGCTGGTCCCATGACCTGATGGTCCCTGGCCTCAGCGACCAGAACCACCGAAGAGCGATTCCTTCGAGAGCTAAAGGAAAACATTTTGCCATCGCGTCTCGGCCTTCCCCATAGGCTTCTATCACCAAAGCATACGAGCGAGAGAACTCTCTGCGTCGGACTCTCCGGAGTACTTCGGGAGCTTCACGGCGTGGAACTTTGAGTCGAACCGCACCCTTTGCAAGGCGGGTTGCAGCAGAGATTCCTCATTGTAGGATGTGTTCTCCTCCTCACCTTGATCTTCGTCATCGCTTAACGCAATGGCCTCGACCCCCAGCACTCGTCACGGCTTGGGGGGGTGGAGCGAAGCTTCTTGGCGCCATTGTGCCAGCTCAGCCTTCAGCCTTGCATTTTCAGCGGCCAAGGCATCAGCTTGGCTTCTGCTACCTCCACAGTTTGTCTCCGGATCTTGCGAGCAGACATAGTCGGTCTAGAGAGCCACGGCCGGGGGACCGCCTAGGAGGTGTAGCCTGAAGAGCCCCTCTTGAGGAGTTGGCAGATTCCCCGATGCGGGACCCGTTGAGCCAGTGGGGTCCTGGACCTCCGGCACCCCTCCTGGGGCCTGGTCCGAACATCCTCCTAGCACCTCAGGGGGCTGGCGGAAGGAGCGCCCACGAGAGGAATAGGTCTAGCGGTAAGGGTGGGCCCTGTCCCCGCAGTGCGAGCTGACCTTTGGAGGGGGGCCACGCTCGCGCCCTTCCTGCCTGACATGCTTCTTCTTGGGTGATGGATGGAGAGGACGCTAGCTTCTTGGACTAGGATCCCCACGGATGGCGCCAATTGTTGGAACAACAGACTAGACCAACAGGTTTCACAGATGCTTTGGAATAGGAGGCTAAGCTCAGAGCTATATTCCTCGATCAAGTGTCCTCCTCCTTTAAAATGCAGAGTGGGGGGAGTATTTATAGTGGAGCCCTACGGGAGCCCAATATTTCCAAAACCCTTCTGATAGTAGTACTACATACAACGGCCCTGACAGCGTATCATCTGTTCTGGGCATGGTTGCAGTT
This sequence comes from Zizania palustris, assembly GCA_019279435.1. Classification (NCBI taxonomy): domain Eukaryota; kingdom Viridiplantae; phylum Streptophyta; class Magnoliopsida; order Poales; family Poaceae; genus Zizania; species Zizania palustris. The sequence goes on along the minus strand of JAAALK010000286.1, from coordinate 19,659,939 downwards.
CCAGACACTGCACAAGCGATCGTGATCCTGTCGCCAGACCAGCTTGACTGGACCGGTCTTGGTCTCTCGCCTCGGTGTTGCACCCTCTGCATCTTCCGAGAATGCGCCTCCAGCCTTCGGTTGGCTCCCCGGGTTCGGGCGCTTCTTAGACTCGGATCTTGAGCCGAGGTGGGTCCCGGACTACCCCCTCCGTTCTGGACCCGGGGCTCTCTTTCAAAAAGGATCAAAGGACGTTCGGCCTCCGTACCAAACCGCTTCAGACCCAACAGCTTCGCTAGTCGCCATCCTGCGGAGCCACCTCCTCAAACTTCACTCCATGTCCCTCGCTCTTCCGAGCACCATCGGGATTATCTCCTTCAACATTTACTGAAATGGCTTCGGAGATAGATCCTTGCGAAGCTAAAATAACCGTTAGACTCATAGAAATAGTCGTTAACTTTTCTAAAAGGCTAACGGTCACTTCATTTTCATAGGCGTGATTTCTCATGAAGTGCCTCTGTAAATCATAATGGTAAAGAAGATGTAACAGCACACACAAACGGTACACTATGATGGAAAGTTCAGGCTATAAATAAGAATATAAGGGTAAGTTTTACATACTTTACCAACTACTCTCGCATTTACCCTTTCTTCTTCCTGAGCCCATCTTCCAAGCTTTCATCTTCTCCTATGGTGAAAACAAGCCACAAGGCTCCTATTCCCGCTTCGTCTCTAGCTCGGCAACAGGCGATGGTGGTAGCAGCAGCAGCGGTGTCTTCAGACAACCCTCGCCCAGCCGGTCCTCATGATCTTCGCCCAGCATCCACCAAATATACGAATCAATCGTATAGTTTGGGACCATCAACATGCTTGAAGAAGTCGATTGCGACGGCGATTGCTGGGAAGATAGGACCTGGAATTAAGATTTGCCAGGCTGGGGGTGAATTGATTCTAGTACCACGAACCGGAGAGGTGGTGGTGCTCGAGGCATTCTTTGAAGCCGGATTAGGGCTTCCGGTAGTGGATTTCCTTTTCGAGGTACTGAATTTATTCCACGTCACCTTGCCTCAACTTTCTCCGAACGCAATCGCTCACCTAGCCATCTTCGAATGGGCAATGCGAGCCGAAGGGTGTGCCGGGAGAGCCGAGATCTTCGCAGCTCTTCACAAAGCTTCATGCCAACCGAAGACCTTCACCAGAGCTAGAGGAGAGAAGATTTTGGTCGCCTTTGGGAGTATTGATTTTCAACTTAACGAAGAGTTCCAAGACTGGTTTCCAGCGAAGGTTATTAATAACAGATGGTACACAAATTGGATCCTTCGTTGGTTATACGCCGAAGTAGGAGTGGATTGCGTCTTGGCTGGACCTCTGAAGACAGTTTTTACTGGAGGGAAGCGGAGGTTCCACCGAACCCAATTCAAGTTGAAGTCCGCCTCGGGCTGCTACGCTCCGTAAGTCATCGCATGAGTATGCGTGACTTAATGAAAAAATTCATTGGACTTTGAATCCCCCCTTTGATGGCTAGTTGGCCAATCAACTTTGAGGAGAACCCGGAGGGTGGACTTTGAGAGATTCCTTCAAGCTCCACAGGTAAACTTTCTATATGTCCTACAAAACATTTTACATGCAGTATCGATTTTATAGAAATAATTTAATTAAAAGGAAAACTTATCTTTCAGCTCCGCGCATGACCCTTGCTCCTGAACAAATTGTCCGAGCTGCGGAGAATATCCTCGGGGCTCCTACGCTTGTTGAAAAAGAGTGGAGGGTAAAGTTTGTCGGTAGCTGGGAGCGATTTAATCGGGTGTGTAGTGTGCTCGAAGTTGAGCCTCCAATTCTCCCAGACTAGACCAGCTTAGAACAGGCTGCGAAGAAAATCAAAGCCGAGGCAGGGACTTCAGCACTAGCAAAGACACCCGTTAAAAAGGTGGCTTGAAAGCCGAAGACCATTACTTCTTCCAAGTCTCCAACTTCATCTTCAGAGTCGTATAAAGATGAAGATGAGGCGGACATAGGAATGGGGGAGGAGTATGAGCCTCTCCTAGTAGGGGACGAAGGCTCGCGTATGGGAGTTGAAGTCTCCGCTAAAGTTGAGATAAGAGTAACATCCACCACAGAAGGTGACCCTGAATAGGTGGAAACTGTGAATGTTCCACCTGGTCAGGTGAATGATCCTGCTGCTAAAGAAAGTTGAGTTGATCCAGATGAAGTAATAGTTGTAGTGGTCGAAGATATCTCTACAGCTATTCCTTCGGTTCGAAGCCCAGAATCCGAAGAAGACTTCGGGCAAATGTTTGAGCGCCCAAGCAGTCCAAAACTTATCCCGAAACAAGATGTCAGATGTAATCTTCAGTTTGAGTTCTTTCATCTTTCACCTGTATAATTAAAATAACATCATTTACCTTTGTTTTGTATAGGATTGACTCTAAAGGAGGTGGCTCCTGTTACAGAGGTTGTGCCGGAACATGTCGTAGCTCCAAAGTTAGCTCCAGCCATAGTGCAGGTGGCTCCGACTTTAGAAAAAGCCTCAAAGATGATGGGTCCTGGAAATGGTAAAGGTAAAGGTTGGCCTTTGCCCGCCCCTATTCCAAGGTGGACTCCATCAGGATCTATGGACGGAGGTCAATCTACGGAGGCCTTCGAAGATGCTTCGCTATGCTTTGATCCATATCCCAACGAAGATGACCAGAGCACCTTGTCAAGGCTCCCCCTCTTAGCTCCTTTCCTGGAGTGAAGAACAGGACTTTGGACTTTGCTAGAGCCTTTGGCTCGGGCTAGTCGTGAGGTTGGGGAGACTGACATGGTTTTTTTCTTAGAGAAGCAGAAGGATTGGAGCTAGATGCAACTTTGGAATGGGAAGCTTACCAGGTAGAAAGCATCTGCAAAAATAAATTTAGTTCAAATATATGTACATAATTTACTTACATTGTTCTTCTACCTTTGCAGCAGGTAGTTCTAGCTCGGTCTGCAGCTATATCACATGAACAAGAATGCAACCGACTCAAGGAGAAGGTAACAGCTCTTCAAGGGAGCCTTATCAGCTCCGAGACCCGGACTTCGAACTTGGAAGAAATGGTAGTTACAGAGCGGAATGATAGAACTAGCTTGGAGGCTGCAAAAAATGAACTTGAAGCTAAACGAGTTATGATCTAGGCTCAGGTGGAAAGACTGCGGGAAGAGCAGGAGGCTGCAGGAGCTAAATTGGTCAAGCTTCGAGAGGAGCAACTAAATTTGATGGAGGAGGCCAAGAAACTGCTCGGACAAAAAAGTTCTTTAATGACGGAGGCAGCTAGACTTTCATGTTTGATGGATGAGTTGACTGCGTCAAACAAGACTTTGTCTGTGGAAAAGATAAAGTGCGAGAAAGTGGCTTCGGAGACCATGGACGCCCTTCGGGGTGTCTTGGAATACTTCGGCACTTCTTGCGCTTCTTCTTCGACTTGCAACGACTCCTTGCTATGAAAGATGAAGATGATCTAAGCAGTGGCAAAGACTATGAAGGTTGCAGGTACTCGGTATGGAGAGATCTCTCGCCAAGTAGCTACTCTTGGAATAATTCGCTACTACGAAGACATTGGATTATCTGTTTCGTCGGAGCCTGGAGTAGTCCTCGCTAACTTTGGCGACGACCGACTTTTGATACCTTCGCCTGATGTGGCCACAGCTTGGGAGGCTTTTCGACCATCCTAGAGAGCTGAAGGCTGATCAGCTATAAAAACATGGATCGATGAAGGCATTCGATAAAAACAAGCGCGGGCTCAACCTTCAAGCAGCAAACCTCCTTTGAACCCGAAGGTTTAGTTTCCTTTAGGGCTCCGCCTACTATAAAACTTATCTTTTGTGCTCTTTTGAATAAAAAAGACTTGTTTGGGAATGTTTTTAGGCTTCTCACTCTTTTTGGATGAGCTCGAAGTATTAGAGTTTAGTGAAGAACTCCGCCTACAATGGGCTACCTTTGAAGCTTTAAAGCCTCACAAGCGTTCTTGATTTTCAATTCCTCGAGGACATTCTGGAGAGGATATACCCGAAATATGTAAAGAAGTGTTAACTTACATTAAAAGGAGGAAAAATAATTCAGTATAGCTTCTTCATCTTCAGAGGACATTGAATGGTCCAAAGAAGAATATACTCACAAGGAGCAAGTGGAAAAAAGCCCCGAATGACTTCGAAGCTGGGAAAGAAGCCCCGAATGACTTCGGACCTGGGCCGAGCTTCAACAAGAACAAAAAGATTTCCAGGCTTCAAAGGAAGGGAAAATAGTTAAGCGTAAAGTTTTAAAGACTCCAAGCTCCAAGACAAGTCACCTTCGAAACCAGGCTAATTATGAAAACAACTCTAGGGATTGAAGGGGTCTCCGCTTTCTCCTTGTCTTAGACAGATTTTTCATAATGTAATGTAATCTATTTAAATAATATAAATTAGAATGTTTTGAAATTGTCTCATTACTTCCTAGTCCCTCTTTGAGGGTAAGCACCTTCGAAATTCGATCGAAGGTGGTTACGCACAACGAAGAGAACATTAGTTAGGAGTACAATTTCAATTATTTTTATTTTGGAGGCTCGGAGCCCCTTATTATATTAAAGAGGAAAAAGGACTGGAAGTCCAAAAATGATCACTAAGGACCTCGAAAAAATCTTCGACTCTATTAATTCAGAGTCTGAAAACTGGTAACTTAGTACTCTTTTTCGAATGTGGTCGCTTCAGACTCTTTTTCGGATGTATCAGAATCCGATTATAACGGTCACTTTGGACTCATTTACAGATGTTTTAAAGCTAATTGATTGGAGTCTGTATTATTTGGTCTCCTCAGACTCTTTTTACGGATGCTTTCAAGCTAGTTGCTTGGAATCCATATCATTTGGTCTCTTTGAACTCTTTTTACGGATGCTTTCAAGCCGGTGGCTTGGAATCCGTTTTTATGTGACTTTCCCACCTTGTCAGAAGCTTTGAACTGGTGGTTCGAAGTCCGTAAATTTGGCTCAAATGAATAACACTTATCTTCGTAATCAGCTTCGTTCTCCTAGTACGTCCACTGGAAGTAGGAAATGTTTTGAGAAGTAGGCATTACTCAAACCATGAGCTTTATTCATTTAGAAAGTGTTTACAAATAATTACAAGGAGCCCCTATGCGAAGTATCTCTTAAGGTGCTCCGCATGCCATGCATGCTTTAATTCATCACCTTCTAAATTAGCTAATTTAAAAGACCCAGGGCATCCTAAATGAAGGATGATATATGGACCTTCCTATTTATTTCCTAACTTCCCTGGTGCTATAATGCTTCACAAAACTAAATGACCCGGTTTAAGTTCATTAAGTTTAATCTTCAGATCAAACCAAGTCTCCGTCTAATGTTGATACTTCGTTAGGTTTGCAATAGCTCGAAGCCTTGTTTCTTCTGTTAAGTCTAGCGAAGCTTGTCTTTCATCTTCTTTTTCAGGTTCGATGTTGCGAAGAGATCCTCCTTTAATCTCCGTCGGCGTCATGGCTTCATCTCCAAATAGTAATCTGAAAAGGGTAAAGCCTGTGGACCTTGCTTGAGTGGTTCGAATGGACCATAAAATCTTCAGGAGCTCTTCGGTCCATAACCCTTTCGCTAATCCTATTGTCCTTCGTTTTAGGTCCGATAAAATATTACCATTAGCTCGCTCATTGGCTCCATTAGATTGAGGATGATGGACAGCTGTAAAGCACATTTTTATGCCAAGACCTTCGCATAATTATCTGAAGGGTTCGGCATCGAATTGAGTGCCATTGTCGATTGTCAACTATCAAGGTACTCCAAACGAGCACATAATATTTTGCCAGAAAATTTTTGTACATTCTTGGAAGTGATAGCTGTGAGGGGTTCTGCTTCGACACATTTAGAAAAATATTCAATTGCTACCACTGCAAATTTAAACTTCCTTTTTCCATTGGGAAGGGGCCAATGAGATCCATACCCCATCTTCCCATCCATTGACAACCTTGGCAAATGCGGACCAAGGCTTCCGCATCAGCTACTCTTGTAGACCAATAAAGCCCCTGTCGAAGTGTTTTCCTTGCTAAGGCTCGAGGGGCAAGATGGCTACCGCAAAGGCCTTCGTGAATTTCTCAGAGTATATATTGGCCTTCAGATTGTGAAATACATCGGAGCAAGGGAGAACATACCCCGGCCTTGTATAAGATACCGTTGATAATATGATAATTTTGAACTCTTAATTGCAATCTTGAAAGCTTCGGTCCTTTGGGTAAATTAGCTTCCCCTTGCAATAATTCCATAATTGAACTCCGCCAATCGGTACTCGGTATGCAAAGGATCTCCGTAGGAGGGAGTTGGGGCACCGAAGGAGAAGCAAGCTCTTCATAAAAAGCCCCTTCCAGAATGTCTATGGCTCCAGCTACAACTTTTGCCAAGATATCGGCTTGTGCGTTGTCGGCTCTTGCGATGCTTCGAACAGAAATCCCTTTAAATATTGCTTTGATTTTACAGATTTCTTCTAGATATTTAGAAAGTTGCGGATGCCGAACTTGGAAACTTTTATCAACGTGCCCTGCTACAATTTGGGAATTTGTTTTTATAACAACTCTTGTAGCACCAAGGGCATGTGCCTTGCAAATACCTAGCAAAATTCCTTCCTACTCCGCAATATTATTGGTGGACTTAAAGTTGAGCCTTGCAGAATACATTGCTTTTTGCCCCGAAGGTGAAATTATCACTGCTCTGACACCTGCTCCGAATGCTTGAAAGGCACCATCGGAGTATACATTCCATATTCCTTCACATGATTTTTTTTGGAGCCCATACTGCAGATGGAGTCCATTCTGCTACAAAATCAGCCACCACTTGTGACTTGATTTCTATTCTTGCTACAAAGGAGATACCGAAGGGTGCTAGCTCGATAGCCCATTTTCCAATTCTCCCTGTAGAATCTTTGCTTCAAAGCATATCTCCCAGAGAATAAGAAGTTGGTATAATTACATTGTGTGCTAGAAAATAATGTCGTAGTTTCCTTGAAGCCATCACTAGGGCATAAGTGGATTTTTCCAACTCGGAGTATCTGGTTTTTGCTCTGGATAAAGCTTCTAATATGAAATATACTGGATTTTGTACCAACTTCCCATTGAAATCCATCTCTCGAACAAGGACCACACTGATAGTGGAGCCCATAGCTACAAGATAAAGGAAAAGAGTTTCATCTGTAATGGGCACAATGAGTGTTGCAAGGTTGCTGAGATAATCTTTAATATTGAGAAACCAAGGGTTGGTTTCGGTGTTTGTGATGAGTGATTGACAGGCTTTTACCCTCTGGTTCGAAGGGGTACCTCCGAAGGGGGTTCGGAGGTTGGAACTCTGAAGGTGTTCGGAGGTGGTTTCACCGAAGGGTTCGATGGGCTTTGGTTGCTGCAGTTGTTGCAGCGGAGTGTGCCTGTCGGAGGGGTCCGACAGTACACGATGACTGGGTTTGTACCGAAGGCCTCAGTACTTTGGGCGGTACACCGGAGTGTGTGCCGAAGGGTGCTAACCCGAAGAGGTCTCCGGAGTACTGGACACACTTGTCTGCTTGTCTGTGGTGCGCAGGGGACTTCGCAGGCGACGGACGGTCCGTAGCAGGTGAACCTAGGTCAAGCGGGAGGCTTGATGCCAAGGGAGCAGGGAGCTCCGTCACGGTGGCTGCGAAGGGGTCTAGGTCGGACCTCGGGTCGAGGTGCACCAGGAGAAGGCAGTAAGTGCGGAGCGTGGCTCCGGGTGAAGGTACTCCGAGACAAAGTCCTCGGAGTCGAGGCACTTCGATGGGTACTCCGGATGGGGTGACTTCGGAGTATGGTGGATCAAGTCCTCAGCAGAGGCAAGGTGTTCGAGGTGTGCTCCGGAGGGAGACACTCGAAGGTACCCGACGAAGGTCTCAGAAGTCGAGGTGCATCGATGGCAATGTCCGGGTGAGGCTCGTCGAGGAGTGTGCTCGGGGAGAGACACTGCGACGAAGTACTCATGGAATGCCTCGTGCGAAGGCCTTGGACGAAGGAGGGACTTCGAAGGGTGGTACTCCGAAGGAGGGCTTCGGAGTGACGCAGGCTTCGGAGCGAGGCTAGCTCCAGAGCGAGGTTGACTTGTGGTGCTTCGGCCATGCATGGCTTCGGTACATGGACTGACGGAGTTCGAGCTGGGAGTAGCTGCGAAGCCGTGGTGGTCCACTCCGAAGGTGGTGGTGTTAAGGCCCAAGGGCTTTGACGGCTTCGGCTCAAAACCATCACTGTATCGGAGGCTATCTTCGGTGAAGCGAAGGCCGTCAGGCTCAAGGCTTCTCGCCGAAGCTACCGCACCCCTCGCGTGCGAAGGGGGGCTTTAGAAAGGTCAAAGACTGCAAAGGCTGACATTGTCTGCTCTGAAAAAAGCTGACGCTGTCCCCTCTGCAAAGCTGACAGAGAAGCCTCCAGAATAAAGTTGACTACCTTTTGTACCCCTCTGTTCTGTAGAGACAAAACCAATGTAAACCCTAGGGGTAAACTAGTCAATTCACTTGGGTGAATTGTGGCTATAAATATGGGGGCTGGGTAGGTAACATTTAACACTTTGAGCATTTACTGTTGAGCTCCTGTACTAGCCACCACTCTGTATTCATCCAGTGAGTTCATTTTTAGTGTTCCTTGTTCAAGCAGCGACGCCCTGCTTTTGTGTTAATTTTTCTGCTTGAGCTTGTTTGCATACCTCGCTAGTAGTAGTGCACCGAAGCCTGTCTAGGCGAAGTGTGTCTTGTGTGAAGTGTGCTTTTCAGTGTGCGTTCGCTCTGTGTAACAGGAGGCTAGACCTCGTTGCTTACTAGCGAAGCCCTGATCGAAGCCCGTTTTGCTTCTCGTGTCGAAGCCCCTAGCGAAGTCTGTTAGTGTGCGTTTAGACCTTCGCAGTATGAAGCCCAGCACCAGTTGCTGTCGCTAAGTATTAGGTCGAAGTCCTCAGAGGGTAGTCCACTCTTGCGAACGGTGAAGTGTGAAGCCTGCTCGAAGCACCCTGTGTGCGGAGCCTGCACTGACTTAGCAGAGTTGTTTTCGGGGTTGTGGGTGGAGCGAAGTCTTCCTGGCTTCAGACTTTTACTCCTTGCGAAGCCTGTGTTTGGAGCTGTCAAATACCTCCGAACCAGACCTTCGAAGGTTAGTGTTCGAAGCCTGTTCCGCAGTAGACAGAATTAAAACCGAAGGCTGTTTTTAGCCCAAGTTTTTAAAAAGCTCCCATTCACCCCCCCTCTGGTCGCCATTTCCGGTCCAACAATTGGTATCAGAGCAGGTTAAGATCACCAGTTGACCTTAACCGGTTTTGTGATCTGTTGGCGACATGGACAGAGCTAGTAAAATTCCTCTGTTCGATGGGACTGACTTTGCATACTGGAAGGTGCGCATGGAGGCTTACTTGCTAAGCCATGGAATGCAATTTGGGAGATTGTGGACTCACAATACTCCATCCCTGATACTCGCACCTCTCAAACAGAAAAAGATCAGTATAATGCCAACTCCAAGGCAAGAAACATATTGTTCATTGGTTTGAGCCGGAGTGAGTTTGATAGGGTGCAGCACCTTAGGACTGCTAGGGAGATTTGGACAACACTCACTATTTTTCATGAGGGCTCTACACAGATCAAGGCCAGGCGCCAAAGCACATACAATCAACAGTATCAGCTGTTTGTGCAGGCACCTGGTGAATCTATAGATGCCATGTTTTCTCGCTTTGATGCGATAGTGAGTAACTTGCGATCCAACGGGACGCTTGCTTACAATGATCACGATAGGGCTATCAAGCTTCTCTATGCTCTTGATCGTAGCATATGGGAAGTGAAGATATCCAGCATTGAGGAGTCCGCAGGTTATGACACATTGACCTGTGATGAGCTCTTCAGCAAGCTGAAGTCCACAGAGATTGCCAAGGCATCTCTTGCTGTGCACAGAAGCTCTTTGCCACAGCCGTTGGCATTGGTTTCTAGCACTAGCCGTGGCACCGCTGCAGAACCAAGCACATCTGGTACTTGTGTTCTTTGCAGATGGTTTTGCTTTGTCCTCCCTGGTCTCCGTCACAAAGGAGCAGGTGGATACTCTGGATGATGATGAGCTTGCTCTCATTGCCAGAAGGTTCACCCGCTTTCATCATGAGAGACGGGATCAGAGGAGAAGTGGTTTTAGTGGTTGCTTTGAGTGTGGCGACACTTCTCATATCAAGGCCAATTGCCCGAAACTCAAAAAGAGAGATGAGAGTGAGCGCCCCAAATACCACAAAAAGGAGAGGAAGCCTTTTGTGAAGGGCAAGCGTGGCAAAGTGGCTAAGAAAGTAGCCAAAGCCGCTTCCAGAGCATTTGTTGCTGCTCTCAGCGACATCGACACTTCCTAAACTGAGGAGTCGAGCTCTGAGGAGGAGGAGTCCCCAAGAAAGGAGGACAAGAAGGACAAGAAGGGACGAGACTTCACCGGCCTTTGCTTCATGGCCGACAGCGATCACAGCGGCGATGAGCTTGACTCATCTGAGGTACCACTATCCTCTGACCAGCTTTTGATTAAATTAGATGAACTGAATGAAGTAGTTCTTGGTCAGGATAGATTACTTGTGCAAGCCGCTAGAGAAAGAAAAGACCTTAGACTTAGGCTAGAATTTTTTTCTACTGAGTATGGCATGCTTAAGTCTAAAGTTAATGATGCTGAATGTGAATCTTGTACTGTAGTCATGGGTGAGCTTGCTCAGTTGCGCTCTGTACATGCTCAAACTCTATCCGAGCTTGAGACTGCACAGAAGCAGCTTTTGGTGGTTGATTCTAGTCCTCATGATATAATTGATTGCATGAACTGTTCTTTATTACGCGAAAGCATTAATTTACGTGATAAACATGTTCATGATTTAGAGGCTAGATTGGAGAGGGCCGGTAGTTCTAAGGATGTGCAACCTGTTTGTGACACTTGCATTACCCTTAAGGACCAGCTAGGCACTGTTAGAGAGCGAGCTGAGAACCTCATGTCTGAAAATGAATACCTTCTTTCTGTGGTTAACAAATGCACTGAGGGAAAGGGTAGGATGGATTTGCTCTTGGCCAAGACCAAGTTGTGTGCTGACAGAGCAGGGTTAGCTCTAGGTTTGGGTTTTGAGAGGATCCCTTCAGATAGTGGAAACAAAACTGTTTTTACCTCTCCCACTACCCTAGAGAAAGAGAGAGCTCTGTTAGACACTCCATTAGCCAAAAAGACTACCCGAAAACCAAAGAAAACCACTCCTCCTACCAAGAAATTCCCTCCAAAGAAAACCACTCAGCAGAAGCCCAAGGAGCCTGTGAGAGTTGCTCCTAAGACCCATGAGAGTGCCCCCAGGAGAATTTTTCATTGTTCCTACTGTCAGCGGGCGGGTCATTTGGTTGGGTTCTATTTTCGTCGCATCAAGGATTAGCGACGCTCTCAGGCGATGAGTTACCAGGACATGCATTACCCATCTTTAGGTATGCATGAGTCTGAGTTTTACTATCGTCCTGCTTTTGAGGCTCCTCGTGCTTCTCGGAGAGGTTTTGCTCCTCGAGGTGTTCACCATGTTCCATATAGTGGTAGACCCCGGGCGAGTAGCTTTGTACCTCGTCAGAGTAGGAGACCTCGACATGTTGTTCGATCACAGCATGTAGGAAGACCTCGCACTTTGCATCATTCAGATTATCATGTGCATAGACCATCTACTTTTACTGCGCCTACTACTCGTGTCACTTAGTGCTGGATGCCTCGTCATTTTTTCACTCACCCCAGCACTGAGCGATCGAGATATTCTTATCATGTGTAGGCGACAGATCGAGGCTTGGAGGGCACGTGGATCATGGACTCCAGTTGTTCGCGCCATATGACCAGAGATGCAGCATGGTTCTCCAGCCTCACCACAACCAAGCAAAGGGAACATATCACCTTCGGCAACAATCGAAGGAGTAGAGTGAAAGGTAAAGGTGTGGTAAGAATTAACTCGAATTTCACTCTCAAAGATGTTGCTTTGGTTGAAAACCTGGGATACAATTTGTTGTCTGCATCTCAGTTGCTTGATGAGGGCTTCGAAGTGCGATTCCATCGCGATACTTCGCAAGTACTCAATTCTGATGGCGTTGTGGTTTGTAAGATCTTTAGAGTTGGGAGAGTTTTTGGAGCTGATTTTTCTGAGTCATCTGGTTCTTCTCATTGTCTTGTTGCACATTCCACCTCTGAGCTTTGGAAGTGGCATAGGAGATTAGGGCATATGAGCTTTGAGTTGTTCGCTCGTCTGAGTGCCCTAGGTCTGATCCGAGGATTGCCCAACCTCAAGTTTGAGAAGAATTTAGTTTGCGCTCCTTGTCGACATGGAAAAATGATTGCTGCTTCGCATTCGCCAGTCACCACAGTGATGACTGAACAACCCGGAGAACTTCTTTACATAGACACTGTAGGTCCTTCTCGGGTTAGTTCTTTAGGCGGCAAGTGGTGTGTATTAGTTATTGTCGATGATTTCTCTCGCTACTCTTGGGTCTTCTTTCTTGCCAGCAAGGATGAAGTGTTTTCACACTTTCGGAGCTTGGCTTTGAGACTTTTCACTGAACTCCCTAGTGCATTAAAATTCATTCAGAGTGATAATGGCACCGAGTTCAAAAACAGTCTCTTTGTTGACTTTTGCATGGAGCATGGCATAGAACATCAATTCTCTGCTCCACGGGTTCCTCAACAGAACAGTGTCGTTGAGAGAAAAAACCGCACTTTGGTTGAGATGGCTAGGACAATGCTCGATGAGCATAGGACTCCTAGAAAATTCTGGGCTGAGGCCATGAACACTTCATGTTACATCTCAAACCGAATCTTCTTGCGCTCAATTTTGAATTTGACATCTTATGAGCTATGTTTTGGGAGACAGCCCAAGGTTACTCATCTTTGAGTTTTTGGCTGTCGTTGCTTTATCCTAAAACGTGGTAATTTGGATAAATTTGAGTCGCGTTCTTCTAACGGGATCTTTTTGGGTTAGACCACACATGGTCATTCTTATCGTGTTTATAATTTGGAAACTAACACTGTCATCGAGTCATGTGATGTGACTTTTGATGAATCAACCCCCTCTGTTAGTTCTACACTTGAACAGGCAAATGAACACGACATGGAACAGACCATCTTCAAAGAAGAAGATCCCGGAGATTTTGAGGATGAACCCCTACTACCCTCGACATCAACCCCCGAAGCCGACCCCGCTTCGACCACTTCGGCACAAGGTCCCGAAGCAACTACCTCAACATCGGTCGTCATGGACCACTCCAATGCACAAGTTGAGGGGGAGACTGCATCCCGCCACGAGGCTCCATGTCATGTTCAAAGGATGCACCCTCCAGAGCAGATCATTGGTGAGCTTGATCAAAGGGTAACACGTTCTCATGCTCATTTCATTGATTCCGCTTTTGTTGCTTCTTTCGAGCCCTTAGATGTTAGTCATGCACTTTCTGATTCTAGTTGGATCAATGCCATGCATGAAGAACTTCAAAATTTTGAGAGAAACCAAGTCTGGACTTTAGTTGATCCTCCACCAAATGTTCACTTCATTGGAACAAAATGGATTTTCAAAAATAAACAAGGGGAGGATGAGACTATACTTAGAAACAAGGCTAGACTTGTAGCTCAGGGTTATTCTCAATTAGAATGGATTGATTTTACTGAAACTTTTGCACCTGTTGCTCGCCTTGAGGCCATTAGGATTTTGCTTGCCTTTGCGACATCCCGGGGATTCAAACTCTATCAAATGGATGTCAAAAGTGCTTTTCTTAATGGCTTCATAGGTGAAGATGTTTATGTAAAACAACCCCCTTGTTTTGAAAACCCCAAGTACCCACATAAAGTCCTTAAACTTCATAAGGCTCTTTATGGACTCAAGCAGCCCCCTCGGGCTTGGTATGATAGACTTAAGTCTTTTCTGCTTGAGTGGGGGTATTTGATGGGCTCTGTTGATAAAACCCTGTTTACTCTCAAGCATGGCAAAGATTTCCTCCTGGTTCAGATTTATGTGGATGATATCATCTTTGGTGGCTCTTCTCATGCTTTGGTTGCCGAGTTTGCAGATACCATGAGTAGGGAATTCGAGATGTCCATGATGGGCGAACTTACTTTTTTCCTTGGTTTGCAAATCAAGCAAAGCAAACAAGGTACCATCGTCCACCAGATGAAGTACACCAAGGACCTACTCAAGAAGTTTGACATGGCATATGTGAAGCCCCTCGCCACTCCAATAGCTACATCTGTAGCATTGGATCCCGACGAAGATGGAGAAGCCGTAGATCAGAAGGAGTTTCAAAGCATGATTGGCTCCCTCCTCTACTTGACTGCTACGAGGCCGGACATACACTTCGCGGTGTGTCTGTGCGCTCATTTTTAGGCTTCACCACGAGCTTCGCACCGCCAAGCGGTAAAACGCATACTCAGGTATCTCAAACATACCCTCGAATTTGGCATATGGTATTCAGCATCTTCATCTTTATGTCTTCGAGGTTATTCCGATGCGGATTTTGCTAGGTGTAGGATTGATAGGAAGAGTACCTCTGGTACTTGTCATTTTCTGGGTACTTCTCTGGTTTGCTGGTCTTCCCGCAAACAGTCTAGTGTTGCACAATCGACGGCTGAGGCTGAATATGTTGCTGCAGCTAGCTGTTGCTCTCAGATTTTGTGGATGACTTCCACTTTGCGGGATTTCGGGTTAGATTATAAGAGTGTTCCACTTTTCTGTGATAACACTAGTGCCATTTGTATTGCAAACAACCCGGTTCAGCACTCCAGAACCAAACACACTGATGTGCGATATCATTTTCTCAGAGATCACAATGAGAAGGGTGATATTGAACTTCAATATGTTGATACCCAACACCAGCTAGCCGATATTTTCACTAAACCCCTCGATGCTTCTCGATTTGCCTACTTGCGTGGGGAACTTGGTATTTGTCACCCTTACGGCATTTTATGAGGGGGAGTTGACTTTAATTGTCTTGCATGTGCTCATCATGTGTGAAATTGCATTTACATCTTTTGCATTTATATGCCTGTTATTAATTCATAATTCATGATAGCTCAGCTCTTTTTAATTTTTCTGAAACATTAATGTGCATGATGTTTTCTTTTCAAACTCAAATCATGCTCACTTGCTTTTAAATGCTCCACTTGAACTGGACTTGTCTGTCTAGAGTAGAAATTGACTAGCTTTGCGCAGTCCTTACTTTCACTTGTCTAGTTACCTTGATTGAGTGGTGATGCTTTTATTTCAAACTGCTAAAATCACATGCAGTCATCATGTTTTTAGAGAATGTTAAATTGAGCTGAGCACATGAAAAATTGGTATTAATATTGGCATATTTTTGCGTCATATGTCTTTGCAACTCTGTCCATTCTGAAGCTATGCATCTTTTGAATGCTCCTTGATGCTTGCATTGCCAAAGGGGGAGAAATTTGAGTTCTCTGTTGCAAAGGAGGAAAAGTAACTCAGGGGGAGTTTTTATCTTGAAAAAGGGGAGATTTGCCGAAGGGGCTTTTACTCTTTTACAAAGGGGGAGGAAAATTCTTTTATCAAGAGACATGTTTTGGCTCGTTGTTGAGTTTTTATGGTCACTTGTGTGCTGAAAGTCTTTAAATTTTCATGAACTTGAATTTGGTTGTCAATGCACTCATCAAGGGGGAGATTGAGAAACCAAGGGTTGGTTTCGGTGTTTGTGATGAGTGATTGACAGGCTTTTACCCTCTAGTTCGAAGGGGTACCTCCGAAGGGGGTTCGGAGGTTGGAACTCCGAAGGTGTTTGGAGGTGGTTTCACCAAAGGGTTTAGTGGGCTTTGGTTGCTGCAGCTGTTGCAGCGGAGTGTGCCTGTCGGAGGGGTCCGATAGTACACGATGACTGGGTTTGTACCGAAGGCCTCGGTACTTTGGGCGGTACACCGGAGTGTGTGCCGAAGGGTGCTAACCCGGAGAGGTCTCCGGAGTACTGGACACACTTGTCTGCTTGTCTGTGGTGCGCAGGGGACTTCGGAGGCGACGGACGGTTCGTAGCAGGTGAACCTGGGTCAAGCGGGAGGCTTGATGCCAGGGGAGCAGGGAGCTCCGTCACGGTGGCTGCGAAGGGGTCTAGGTCGGACCTCGGGTCGAGGTGCACCAGGAGAAGGCAGTCAGTGCGGAGCGTGGCTCCGGGTGAAGGTACTCTGAGACAAAGTCCTCGGGGTCGAGGCACTTCGAAGGGTACTCCGGATGGGGTGACTTCGGAGTATGGTGGATCAAGTCCTCAGCAGAGGCAAGGTGTTCGAGGTGTGCTCCGGAGGGAGACACTCGAAGGTACCCGACGAAGGTCTCAGAAGTCGAGGTGCATCGATGGCAATGTCCGGGTGAGGCTCGTCGAGGAGTGTGCTCGGGGAGAGACACTGCGACGAAGTGCTCATTGAATGCCTCGTGCGGAGGACTTGGACGAAGGAGGGACTTCGAAGGGTGGTACTCCGAAGGAGGGCTTCGGAGTGACGCAGGCTTCGGAGCGAGGCTAGCTCCAGAGCGAGGTTGACTTGTGGTGCTTCGGCCATGCATGGCTTCGGTACACGGACTGACGGAGTTCGAGCTGGGAGTAGCTGCGAAGCCGTGGTGGTCCACTCCGAAGGTGGTGGTGCGAAGGCCCAAGGGCTTTGACGGCTTCGGCTCAAAACCATCACTGTATCAGAGGCTATCTTCGGTGAAGCGAAGGCCGTCAGGCTCAAGGCTTCTCGCCGAAGCTACCGCACCCCTCGCGTGCGAAGGGGGGCTTCAGAAAGGTCAAAGACTGTAAAGGCTGACATTGTCTGCTGTACAAAAAGCTGACGCTGTCCCCTCTGCAAAGCTGACAGAGAAGCCTCCAGAATAAAGTTGACTACCTTTTGTACCCCTCTGTTCTGTAGAGACAAAACCAATGTAAACCCTAGGGGTAAACTAGTCAATTCACTTGGGTGAATTGTGGCTATAAATATGGGGGCTGGGTAGGTAACATTTAACACTTTGAGCATTTACTGTTGAGCTCCTGTACTAGCCACCACTCTGTATTCATCCAGTGAGTTCATTTTTAGTGTTCCTTGTTCAAGCAGCGAAGCCCTGCTTTTGTGTTCATTTTTCTGCTTGAGCTTGTTTGCATACCTCGCTAGTAGTAGTGCACCGAAGCCTGTCTAGGCGAAGTGTGTCTTGTGCGAAGTGTGCTTTTCAGTGTGCGTTCGCTCTGTGTAACAGGAGGCTAGACCTCGTTGCTTACTAGCGAAGCCCTGATCGAAGCCCGTTTTGCTTCTCGTGTCGAAGCCCCTAGTGAAGTCTGTTAGTGTGCGTTTAGACCTTCGCAGTATGAAGCCCAGCACCAGTTGCTGTCGCTAAGTATTAGGTCGAAGTCCTCAGAGGGTAGTCCACTCTTGCGAAGGGTGAAGTGCGAAGCCTGCTCGAAGCACCCTGTGTGCGGAGCCTGCACTGACTTAGCAGAGTTGTTTTCGGGGTTGTGGGTGGAGCGAAGTCTTCCTGGCTTCGGACTTTTACTCCTTGCGAAGCCTGTGTTCGGAGCTGTCAAATACCTCCGAACCAGACCTTCGAAGGTTAGTGTTCGAAGCCTGTTCCGCAGTAGACAGAATTAAAACCGAAGGCTGTTTTTAGCCCAAGTTTTTAAAAAGCTCCCATTCACCCCCCCTCTGGTCGCCATTTCCGGTCCAACAAATATCATCAAAACTCTTTTGACATTCTGGTGTCCATGCAAAATCCTCGGACCCTTTCAAGGCTTTGAATATTGGGAGGCTTCGCTCTGCGGACCTTGCCAGAAATCTGCTAAGTGTTGCGAGGCGTCCGCTAAGTTTCTGAACATGCTTCAAATTTTCCAGCGGAGTCATTCTTTGCAATGTAGTTATTTGAGTTGGGATAGCTTCGATCCCCCAACTCAAAACTAAATACCCTAACAGTTTCCCAGCTTGAGCCCTGAAGATACATTTTTCGGGGTTGAGGCGTACTCCACATGCTCGGGGGCTCTCAAATGTTTCTGCTAAGTCTAGACTATGCTGCTGCTTTAAAACACTTTGTATTACAATGTCATTCATCTAGGCTTCAACATTATGGCCTATTTGGTGACCTAGATCTTTAGGAATTAACCTTGAAAAAGTTGCCCCGGTATTTCGCAAGCCGAAGGGCATTCTTACATAGCAAAAGACTCCCGAAGGAATTAAGAAACTTGTCTTGATTTCATCTTCGCGTTTTAACCATATTTTATGATATCCGGAGTACGCGTCGAGGAAACTCAAGAGCTCTCAGCCAGCAGTGGAGTCAACTAATTGATCAATGCGGGCATGGGGTAGGGGTCACGTTGCCATGCTTTATTGAGGGATGTAAAATCAATGCACATACACTACTTTCCAGAGGCCTTTTTTTGATGAAGACTGGGTTGGCTAACCAATCTGTATGAGCCACTTCTCTAATGATCCCGACCTTCAACAATTTTTCCACTTTTGCCTTAGCAAGGCTTGCTCTCTCTGTTGATAATTTGTAGAGCCCCTAGCGAATAGGTCAAACCCGTGGGTTGACAAGTAGGCTATGCTCAATGATACTTCGGTCAACTCTCGAAATGTCTTCATCGGACCAAGCAAAGACATCCAAATTCTCTTTAACTACTTTTTCTAGTGAAGTAGCAATTTCCGGAGGCAATTCCTTGACAAACTAGATGGGATAGTATTTGCCATCCTTTACAATGATATTCGTTACAATTTCTCCTTCGGGGCTTGGCCTTTGGGAGGACATCTTCGATAATTCACTTGACACAGGGATATCCTCTGAATGGTCTTGCACATTATTTACTTGTCTAGGATCAAGAGGTGGACCATGGTCGTATTCTACCCTTCGTGTTGTAGCTTGATCACCAAATAACGTAAGCACTCCTCCTTGCGTGGGCATCTTTAGGCATAGATAATTATGATGCGCTACGGCTCTGAATTGATTTAACATGCCTCTTCCGAAGATGACATTATAGGTATAGGGGGCATCAACTATGTCGAAAATCACCTCCACCATTCTGGCTAAGAGCCCCTCTTCGAAGGCAACCTCGAGACCTATTTGGCCGAGGGCATCAAGAGGAGGTCCCGTGAAGCCTTGAAGTGGACGAGCTGCTGGGAGGAGATGTTTCCACGGGATGCAAAGCTAGTCGAAGGCCTAAACAAAGATAATATCTACAGAGCTTCTGCCATCAACCAATACTCTCCGAACTTCCGTTCTTGCAATATCAGTAGTGATAACAAGGTGGTCCGCGTGAGGAAATTTTATACCCGCTGCATCAGCTACGGAGAAAGATATAGGCACATGAGACCACTCGGGCATTTTAGCCACCGACGAGGAGGTCCCAATATGCCCTACTTCACGAACATACTTCCTTTGTTGTCTTTTTGACATGCTGCCCAGGGTTCCTCCTCTGGAGATGGGAAGAACCACTCTTTTTCCTCGGTCTTGAGTATCTTCTTGCTTCGGTGGTGGCATAACACTGGCCACCGAAGGCTACCTTGGGGCTTTGAAGTTGTCTACACGTTCGACAATCTACACTAGGTCCGGACGTGCCTCGGGAGGGGCTCGGTCAGTAGTGCCTCGACCAGAGCTCCTTTCGAGGTACTCGCTCCTCAGGGCTAGTATAGACTTACATGCATCGGTAGCATGGCTTCGGTTCTCATCGTGGACATAGCAGAAGAAGGCCTGTCCCTTGCCAGCTGGCTTCCCTGGCAGCCTCCAACCGCTGACCTTGTTTCCCGAATCTTGTGGATTCTTGGGGAAAAAATTTTGCGAAGAGGGAGCAATGTTCAAAACTTCGAAGCGAGGATTCTTTTGCCCTCTTCGTCTGTCATGTTGATTGTCAAAGTGGTGCCCTTGTGAAGGAGTTGAAGTTTTCACTTCAAGTTTAACTTCTAAGGAGCCATGCTGAATAGCGTGGGCCTCATGGCTCCAGATGTGATGAGTCATTGTCAACGATAGTCAAAGAGGACAGAAGAAGAAGAGATCTGCTGTTTCATGGGCTGCGTGTGACTCAGGTACACGGGCAGCGAGCGACTGTCGGGCAGAGGAGGTTGCGAAGTTGGGCTGGCCCAATCCGGGTACATGGGCCAGGAGCAGCAGAAGACCCACTGGGCTGTTGACCAGGGTTGACTCAGGTACACGGGCGGTGAGTGATTGCCGGGCTGAGAGAGCTTCGGAATCGGGCCGGCCCAATCTGGGTACCTGGCGCAAAGCCGGTGGAGGCTTTGTCAGTTTCGGCGCAAAACTGACAACCATTGATCTTGTATCCGACTGTCTAGAAGAGAAGCCATAGTCGCTACAAAAACTTAGCTTCCGGATATGTCATCTGTATCTCTAGGCCCATAGTCAGTCAGTCATGTCTGTAAAAATACCTAAGGGAAGTAGAGTCTTTTCCTTTATTCCTGCGTCTATAAAAAACCCTAAGGGGCTGGTGGAATATTCTAGTCCATTGGGCAGCCTATAAATAGGGCCCCAATCCCTAGGGTTGGACTACCCTTTTGCTGAAATCATTTTCTATTCTATTGGGTCATTTTGTTCCCTGCATTCTCTCTCTTGCTCTCCTGTTCATGCGTGCGCCGCCAGGCAGTATGCTGTGAGTTCATCTTGATTTCTTCTCTAATCTGGATGTGTTTCTTCTTGCTGTTTGTGCGTGGCATTTAGTTGAGAACCCAACTGTTTTCGGGTTGAATGCAGTAATTTTATTCCCTGAATCGAAGCTTCTCTGTTTGCCCCATTCTGTTCTTCACGGGAGTACTAGTTCTTGCGGCTGCAACTAGTACCTACTCCCTGCTGCAACAGTACCCTAGTATTGCTTTTCTGCGCAGCTTTTTGATCGAAGTTGACAGGGCTGAGTAACTTTTCTGACTGTTTTCTGGCGAAGCCATCCTCTCTATTCGAAGCCCCTCAGCTCCGTGAGGCAGGCTTCGATCAGATATACTCGAAGGCTTCGTTTGAACTTCGAACTTCGCTTTGTGTCCTGAGTTGCTAGCTTCGAAGTACCTTTTGAACTATCAGCGTCTCATACTTCGAACGTCTGTGCGAAGGTACTCCGACTCGAGCTCTTCGAAGTCCATACTTCGACAGGTTTCGAAGTTGGCTTCGAAGCTTGTCTTTCTGTAAGACTTCGTACAGTGTTTGCATCCGTCCTCTTCGAAGGTCCTTGTTGTGTTCTGTTCGAAGGTAGAGTGTAGGCTTCGTTTTGGTTTCTCTGTCGTGTGTCAGCCTTCGCTTCTTCGTTCGAAGGTAGTCCGTCTGTGCATTGCGTTCGAAGTATTCTGTTCGAAGGATAGGCTTCGAAGCACTGGGTTCGAAGCTAGCTTCGATACTTCCGTACTTCGCTTCGAAGCATACTTCACTCCCTGCCACTTCGAACTAGGCTATACCAAAACATACCTTCGGCATTTTCACAACAGCCTTTGGCAGGCTTCGCAACTAACCTCCGAAGCAGGCTTCGACCAGTGAAGCAGGCTTCGACCAGCGAAGCAAGCTTCGACCACCGAAGCAGACCTCGACGGGCGAAGCAGGCTTCGCCAAGTTCCAAACAGGAGACAAATCTGAACAGTAACTTCTCATCTCACTTTATATTTACTTAGATCATTTCATTGAGAAGTTTGGCCTGACATGTCTAGTATACTTTGTTTATCTGCCTAGTTGCACTGCTTTGGTAGTTCTCTGTTTAACATCAGTTTCTTCTAGGCTAGATACCTTTAGACTTAGGCTATCTGTTCATTTTCTGTTGCTTAGTCTTTTGAGGTGCGTTGGGTGTTGGGAACAGGCCATATATTTGAAAAACATTTTAAGGCGCCCATTCACCCCCCCCCCTCTGGTCGCTACTTTCGGTCCTACGACTTCTTGGATGGTTGGTGGAGACGAAGCCATCCTTCGGAGCCATCCTTCTTCCGACCTAGCATATTCCTCAAAGTAAGCCATTAATTGTGCTACTGAGGAAATATGCTTCCGGTGAAGCTTGTCGAGAAGGCCTGCATTTGTGAATCCTTCCCGAGCCACATCAACCAGAGATGATGTAGACAATTCTCTTATTTGTGAATTCATATGAGCGAAGCGCTTAAAAAACTGTCACAAAGTTTCTCTAGTTTGCTGCTTCACTTGAAAAAGACTTCCAGTGGACATAGGGGGCACAAATGTACCTTGGAAGTTGCTTATGAACTTCTTCCTTAGTTGTTCCCAATACTTAATTGATCCTAGTTTCAAAGACCAGAACCAACGCAGAGCGACTCCTTCAAGCGCAAGGGGGAAGCATTTCGCCATTGTATCTCGAACCCCTCCACTAGATTCGATTGCTAAAGCATATGAACGGGAAAATTCTCCTGGATCTTCTTCTCCACAATACTTACAGAGCTTCGAAGTTTTAAACTTTGGGTCGAAGCGCACCTTTTGCAAGTCGGGGTCTAGCGGAGATTCATTATCAAAAGAAGCATTCTCAATGCTTCTTAGAATCTCAGGGGCTTCGGGATAAAATGCGATGCCATCATCTTGGGGCACCTCTGGAATGACTGGAGTAGCTTAGGGACGAAGCCTGTCTATGACTTCCTGCCTCCACCTCACCACTTTGGCCTGAAGAAGGGCCATCTGGGTCGCCACATCATCAGGACGATCTTCATTTCTTCCGGAGGGGACTTCTAGGTCTTGTGAACTGAACAAGTCAGTTCGGAGCACAGCCGGAGCCACAGGAAAGGCTCCATCGGTTTGAAGCATAGATGGAGTCCCTAGAGGGGCTTTGTATGTTCGAGGAAGAGTATTCATTTCGGGAGGCTGAGGTGGAGGAACTATAGACGGTCCTCCAACCTCGACAGCATTCGAGGATCTCAATCCAGAGGTCCGAGAGGACCTTCGGAGGGGACTAGCCCCTAGGCTCCATTTAGGAGGCATGGCTCTAGAAAGATATTGGTAGAGAACGAAGTTTTCGTACTAGGTTCCCCACGGACGGCGCCAACTGTTGGCACAAAAGATTACGCTAACAGGTTTAAGAAATTAAGTGTGTAACAAACAAAGGTTTGTTTGAGTGAACTATTCCAAGCCTCCGAAGATGGATAATAGCTTGAGATAATTTGAAGTGTCTGTTGAATATCATAGTATTTGATACACTTTACAAAGTGAAGAGGGGTATTTATAGACCGAATATTAAAGGAAAAGACTTCTTTACCCTCTAATTACAACCAACTAAGAAGATACTATTTAATATTCTTCATAGGGGCAAAAGAGTAAAAGACTAATCTAATCAATGAGAAGATAAATCTTCTTTCCTTGTTGGCGACACCCCTTCGGATGAAAAGTCTTCGGGGGGCTTCGTCACGCCGAAGCCTTAAATGAGGTCTCTGCTGTACAGGGCCCCGAATACAGCAAAACCTTGATGCTTTTAGGATCTTCGAAGATCGAAGCTTATGACTTCGTTTCTTCTACTTCTCTTGACAGGGAAGTGTCCTTGACTTCTAGATGAAATATTTTCCCCCAACACTTCCAAAGAAGAGTATAGCCACTTGCCCCCTCCAAAGGTCCTCTCGAACCTCTAGAGTAGGACCTTTAGATGTTCCTCAAACTCCTAAAGTAGTCAATAGACCTCGAGCAACCGGAATTCCTCGGACAGCTCCGTCTGTGCTCTAAACTGACTATGCCAGTTCTCAAGACCCAGAGAACCCCTCGGGAGGAAGTGAGGACCTCCCCAAATATGTGGCCGCTCAGATGACCTAGCTTCAGGTGGAGGTTGATAGATGGAGACAAGAGGCTACGGATAGGCTTCGTCCTCAAGCCAACCCTCCTATTTCGGAGATGCATCAAGACAACGACCTCAATAATTATCCTGAAGCCCCTCAAGTCTAATAGAGTGCTGAGAATGCCTCCTTCGATGACATATCTCCGCTACATCCAGACTCACAGAAGGTGTGCTTTGATCCCAGGTTCCGAGCCTCAAAGCTGCACAAGAACTCCGGAGGGTCTGACCCTAGAGATTTCTCTCGCTCTTACGCTCTTGCAATAGAAGCTAGCGGAGGGGTCCGAAATACGATGGCAAAGTGTTTCCCCCTTGCGTTAGAAGGTGTAGCCCTTCGTTGGTTCTGGTCTCTAAAGCCAGGATCAATTAAGTCATGGGAGCAGTTGGAGAAATTCGTGAGCAACTTCCAGGGGACTTTCATAGCTCACAAGTCCATACTAGCTCTCCGGGGCGAGTATCTTGGGAGAAACTCAGGTCAAGGCACTACAGACTGACCTCCTCCAGTAGAACGGCTTGAGCCCGTACAAGTTGTCGGGTGTGCAGGTAATCTCGAAGCTCCTATGCAACCTCCAATGGCCAACATTATGCCGCTACGTTCGGGAAGTAGGGCATATTGGGACTTCAAACTCTGCTGCAGAAATGCCCGAGTGGTCCCATGAGCCCATCTCATTCTCTGCCAATGATGCTGTAGGGGTGAAATTTCCCCATGCTGACCCCCTTGGCATTTCAGTTGACATCGCAGGAGTAGAGGTTTGAAGGGTATTAGTCGATGGTGGAAGCTCCACTGACATACTCTTTGTCCAAGCCTTCGATCAAATGTGCATTCCTCGAAGGCATCTACTTCCAGAAGCTCGCCCACTCCAAGGCTTCGTAGGCCCTCCTCTCGATGCCCTTGGCCAAATTGGCCTCGAGGTTGCTTTCGGTGAAGGGCCCCTAGCTAGAGTTGAAGTGGTCATCTTTGATGTTTTCGACACCCCATATGCCTACAACACAATCTTCCGAAGAGGGATATTGAATCAATTTTGAGTCGTGGCACACTACAATTATTTGTGTCTCAAAATGCCCACGCAAGGTGGAGTTCTTATAATCCAAGAGACCAAGATGCAGCTCGGAGAGCGGAGTATGGCCACGGCCCACGTCTCGATCCTCGACAGGTAAACAGTGTGCAAGAACACTCGGAGGAGGCTTCGGGGTCCTTGGACCCTCTAAAGAACCCTTCCCTCAAGCCAAGCCCCGAAGGTGATGTAGTCATGAGGATCATTGTCAAAGAAGGCAAAGAATACCCCATTCAGTTTGGTAAGGGGCTAACTTCGGAGATCGCCACTTCGTTAGAAGAAGTGGTCCGAGAAAATCTAGATATCTTCGCCTGGTCAGACGAAGATATCCCCGGAGTTGACTGGAGCATTACCAAGCATAGCTTGCTCGTTAACCCTAAGGCTCGACCTATTCGCCAGTGGCTCCGCAAGTTGTCAATTGAAAGAGAAGACCTCGCTAAAGTGGAGGTAGAAAAGTTGCAAAGAGCCGGAATCATTCGGGAGGTGGCCCACACGGAGTGGTTGGCTAACCCTGTATTCGTCAAGAAAAGGGCTCCGGCAAATGGTGCATGTGCATTGACTTCACATCTCTAAATAAAGCATGCCCAAGAGACCCCTACCCATGCCACGCATTGATCAACTTGTTGACTCTACGGATGGTTCCAAGCTCTTAAGTTTCCTTGATGCCTACTCAGGTTACAATCAAATCTGGCTAAAACGCAAAGAAGAAGCCAAGACGAGCTTTATAACCCCTTCTGGAGTATTTTGTTATGTTCGAATGCCCTTCGGCTTGAGAAATGTCGGAGCAACTTTTTCATGTCTCATTGCTAAAGCTCTACGTCACCAAATAGGCCGAAATGTCGAAGCCTATATGGATGACATTGTAATAAAGAGTGTTTTAAAGCACCAACATAGTCTAGACTTAGCAGAAACTTTTGAAAGCCTACGAGCATGTGGAGTTTGCCTCAATCCTGAAAAATGTATTTTTGGAGCTCAAGCAGGAAAATTGCTAGGGTACTTAGTTTCGAGCAGAGGAATCGAAGCTAGCCCGATGCAGATAAGTGCACTAAAAAGGATGGTTCTGCCTGAAAATTTGAAGCAAGTCCAGAAGTTAGTCGGACGCCTCGCAGCTCTCAGCAGATTCCTGGCCAGATCAGCGGAGCGAAGCCTCCCAATTTTCAAATCCTTAAAAGGGTCTGAAAGTTTCAAGTGGATGCCAGAGTGCTAGAAAAACATTGACGAGATGAAGGATTATCTTGGAAACTCTCCTCCTTTATCTTGCAGCATCAAGCTCCGTAGTGAGTGCAGTGCTTGTCAGAGAGATAGAGCTCAGTGGAAAACTGGTGCAGAACCCAGTATACTTCATTTCAGAAGCCTTGTCCGAAGCAAAAACACGGTACTCTGAGCTCGAGAAATTTGCATATGCTTTAGTAATGGCCTCGCGAAAGCTAAGGCATTACTTTTTAGCACACAATATAATTGTCCCTACGTTGTATCCCCTTGGTGATATGCTCCGGAGCAAAGACTACACAGGGAGAATTGGAAAATGGGCTATCGAGATAGCCCCCTTCGGTATTTCCTTCACTGCAAGAACATCCATTAAGTATCAAGTTGGGGCAGACTTTGTTGCAGAGTGGACTCCATCTGCAATATGGGCTCCGAAAGAACCATGCGAAGGAGTATGGACAATATACTCCGACGGAGCATTTCAAGCATCCGGAGCTGGTGTCGGAGCTGTGATAATTCCGCCTTCAGGACAGAAAGCAATGTACTCTGCAAGGCTCAACTTTAAGTCCACTAAAAATATTGCAGAGTACGAAGGAATCCTACTTGGTCTCCGTAAAGAATGAGCGCTTGGAGAAACTTGAATTGTAATAAAAATAGATTCTCAAGTCATTGCAGGGCATGTTGACAAAAGCTTTCAAGCTCGACATCCACATATTGCGAAGTATTTAGAAGAGATCCGCAAGACGGAGGCATTGTTCAAAGGAATTTCCATCTGGAGCATCCCTCCGGTAGATAATCATCTTGTAGACATCCTGGCAAAGGTTGCAGCCGAGGCATTGGATGTCTCGGAAGGAGATTTTTATGAAGAGATTGTCAACCCTTCGGTGCAATAGACACCCTCCACCGAAGTATTTTGTATACCAATCACTGATTGGCGGAGCTTGATAGTAGACTTTTTGCAAAACAATTCAAGTCCCCTCGAAGGCCCAGAATTGCAAAGGCTACAGTCAAGGGTCCGAAATTATAAGCTTGTCAATGGAGTGCTGTATAAAGCTGGAGTCTGTTCTCCTCTACTCCGATGCATCTCACAACCTGAAGGCCATTATATACTTCAGGAAATCCATGAAGGATTGTGCAGAAGCCACTTAGCCCCTCGGGCTTTAGCAGGCAAAATACTTCACTAGGGGCTTTATTGGCCACCAATTATAGCAGATGCAAAATCATTGGTTCAAACCCGTAAAGGGTGCCAATGGATGGGAAGACGAAGCCATCGTCCTCCAACACCACTTCAAGTCATTGCTCCGGTATGGCTGATGGCAAGATGGGGAATGGATCTCATCGGCCCCTTCCCAATAGCGAAAGGCGGCTTGAAGTTCGTAGTGGTAGCAATCAAATACTTTTCCAAATGGGTCAAAGTCGAACCCTTAACTGCTATCACTTCAAAAAATGTGCAGAAATTCTTCTGGAAAAATATTATTTGTAGGTTTGGAGTGCCTAAAGAATTGTCAATCGATAATGGAACCCAATTCGAAGCCAAACCTTTTAAAGAATTCTACGAGGGGCTGGGAATTAAAATGTGCTTTGCAGCCGTCCGTCATCCCCAATCCAACGGAGCCGTCGAATGGGCCAATGGAAATATTTTGTCCGGCTTAAATCGGAGGATTGTAGGTCTGGCAAAGGGGTTTTGGACTGAAGAGCTTTCTAAGATTTTATGGTCCATTCGGACCACACAAGCTAGGTCTACAGGTTTTACCCTATTTAGGCTGTTGTTCGGAGACGAAGCAATGACTCCAACAGAGCTGAAAGGTGGATCCCTCCGCGCAACAGAGCCGGAAGATAAAGACGAAAGAAACACTTCACTTGACTTGTCTGAAGAAACAAGGCTTCGAGCTGTCACCGATTTGACAAAGTACCAAGACCAGACGAAGGCATTGTATGGCCCAAAATTAAAAGTTAATGAACTTAGACCGGGTCATTTGGTGCTGTGAAGTGTAATTGCTCAAGGAAAATTAGGAAACAAATGGGAAGGACCATATATTATCCTACGATCAGGGCGCCCCAGATCTTTTAAATTTGCAAATTTAGAAGGGGAAGAGTTAAATCATGCATGGCATGTGGAGAATCTTAAACGTTATTATGACTAGGGGCTCCTTGTAAAGAATTGTAAAGTACCTTTCTAAATCAATAAAGCTTGTGGTTTGAATTATGCTTACCCCTCAATATTCCCTACCCCTGGTGGACGCATCAGAGGAACGGAGATGCTTGCAGAGGTAAGCATCTTTCACCAGAACCCAATAAATGGCCTTCGAACCACTGGTTCGAAGATTCCCTAAAAGAGCCTAAGGTGGCCAAATCCTACGGATCCCAAGCCATCGTCTTGATACCATTCGTAGAAGAGTCTAAGGACTATAAAATAACGAAGTTCGAACCTCCAGGTTTAGAGCATTCATAAAGAGCCGAAGGTGGCCAAATCCTACGGATTCCAAGCCATTGGTTTGATAGCATCCGTAGAAGAGTATAAGGACTTAAAAGAATAGATTCCGATCCTCCCGGTTAGAAGCATCTGTAAAAGAGCCGAAGGTGTCCAAATCCTACGGATTCCAAGCCATTAGTTTGATAGTATCCGTAGAAGAGTCTAAGGACTTTAAAAGAACAGATTCCGATCCTCTGGGTTCGAAGCATCTATAAAAGAGCCGAAGGTGGCCAAATCCTATGGATTCCAATCCATTAGCTTGATAGCATCCGTAGAAGAGTCTAAGGACTTTAAAAGAATAGATTACAATCCTCTGGGTTCGAAGAATCTATAAAAGAGTCGAAGGTTACCAAATTATAAGGTTTCAAGGCCCCATCCAAATGAAACCCATTAAGAGTCCTAAGTGACCAATTTCGGATCTCTAATTTATAAATTCGAAGCTCTTTTCTAAGTTAGCAGGCATCAAATCATTAGTTCGATGCGTCAACTACTCTACCTATAATTGGTAAGATATCATAATACAAACATACAGTTGGAAGAACTCTACGAAAAAGTCGAGTTCATGGTTATCAAGTACTGTTTGCGAAGCTTCAAGTTTATTATGTCGAGCGTTGTGTGCGATGGGCCCTATTGCATTGCATATGGCCCCCCATCCACAAAGAGAGGCATGGGAATGAGGCACAATCAAACAATGCTTCTATAACAAATTATATTACTTGGTTAAATCACATTACAAACATAATAATCTGGAAAAATTATTATCTAAGCCTAAATAGAAACGGAGACCTCTCTAACCTCTAGAGCTACCTCTAGGACCAGTTAGGTCTTCAGAGCCTGGAGTTCTCAAAACCTTTCTCTTGCTTCGATTACCCATCTTCTTCGAAGCCCTCCAGTTTTTCTGCTCTTCTTGAAGTTCAGCCCAGGTTAGAAGCCGTTTGTTGGGACGACGGATCGAACCAGCAGGTTTTCTTAGTGGAAAACGAGAGTAGTGTATTCAATGCCCTTCTGAGCCTGCCTGTTACAACTGTAGTGGGGGGTATTTATAAGGCGCCCCGTCCAGAGGGCTAAGCGCCTCTGGACCGCCAACGGCTACCTGACCAAACACCGGTCGACAGTACAGACAAGAAGATTCGACTCTGACAGCGTACCAGTCGTGTCGGACGCCTCCTGCGCCGCCCGACACGGCCCAGAGGATCACGATCCTGTCCCTTCGTACGATCGCCCAATCTTTTTCCCGCCAAAACTCCCTTCGGGTTCGCCGCTACGGATCGGAAGAGGACCCCCGGCCTCCTGCCGTCGGAGGACAGCCTCCGGTGCCTCGCGCCGAAGGGCGACCTCCGACGTCGTCTTTCAGCGGGTGGCCCCCGATGCCTCTCGGCCGGAGGGCAGCCTCCGGTTCCTCCTCCCGGAGGGCGGCCTCCGGCACCTTCTCCGGGAGGGCGGCCTCCGATCTCTTGCCTCCGGAAGGTAGCCCCTGGCGTTAGGCTTCGGGCCCTCCGACCGAGGGCCTCCCCCTTCGGTTTCCGGGATTATCTTCCCCCAACACCGTTCGGAGCTAGCCTCCGTCAAGTCTTCACCTTGATACTCCAAGTCAGATCAATCTACATATTCTGAAGATGAAGATGCTATTACTTTATCCTCTTCTTTAATATAATAAAGGACTTTGCTACAAACATCATGTGCTATTTCTCCATGCTCCCCTCGAGGAACAGAAAATCACAAGCGCCTATAAGGCCTTAAGCTTTAGAGAATAGCCCATTGTTGGTGAAGCCCTTCATCAAGCTCTAATACTTCGAGATCAAGATCCGAAGCATGTGGCAAAACCTAAAAACAAACATCCAAGCAGAGGCTTTTCATTCATAAACTTTTCATTCATTGAAATAAAAGAACATTACAAAGTCTTTTTTACACAATAAAGCGCCCTAGAAGCTAGACCTTCAGGACTAGAGGCGGAGCAGTTGGCGGAGGTGGAGCCGGAGGCCTCATCTGAACTTTCCTCTGCCGGGCTTCGTCGATCCACGCCTTAGCCACAACTTCGTTATTTGCTTTGCAGGTCGCCCGAAAGGCTTCCCAAGCCGAAGCCACGTCCAAAGATGGCCGGAGCAAGCCTTCGTCAGTGAAGCTTGCCAGCGTCGAAGGACTTCCATCCCGTCTACTTGATCGAAGATTTCTCCATAGCGAGTACCAGAGCCTTTCATCATCTTGGCCAACGCTTGGATCATCTTGAGCTTTCGGTCGAGAGACTCATTCGCCGCAACTAAAGAAGATGGGCACACCGTTCCAAAATATTCCAAAACACCCCGGAGAGTGTCCATGGTTTTATCAGCTGCCTCGTCGTACCTCGTCTCGGCCTTTGTCTTCTCGGTAGCGATGGCAGAGAGTTCAACTGTCTTTGTCATTAAGTAATTCTTCTAAGACAGCGCTTGTTGAAGCACCTCTCGGAGCTGCACGAGTTCAGCCCGAAAGACGGCTCTATTGCTCGAAGCTTATCGACTTTAGCCCTCAGCACCATTTGCTCCACTTGGAGCTCCTTAATCGAACATGCTAGGCTGGCATGAGCATGTTGCCCCGTTGGAGCACCATTCGCAGGGACTTATCTTCGCAGCCCTTAAGGGCCCTCTAGAGCGCTGTAACCTTCCTTTTGAGCAGATTAATCTCGAGCTAGTTGGAAGTCATTGCCGCTCTAGCATGAACAAATTGCTGCAAAAAGCAAAGTAAGTATGATGTAATTTCAATGAATTAAATGTACTCTATGTTTCTTGCATACGTGGAGGGTAGCCCTTTCGAGGGCTAGGTCTAGATCCGATCCACTAGCCTCACTCAACGTAGAGACCAGCTCAGAGTTGCCAACTTCTTGGCTCTTTTTAGCCAAGGCTACAGGAGAGACTGGAGCCCTATCCGCTGGACCAAAAACGGAGCCAATAGCGGGATCCAGGACAGGGCTCTCTGATCATCTTCGGTGGGGTCTTCTACCGAAGCATCCACCGAAGGATCGTTGGTTGATGGTGTCGTCATCAAGGAAGGGAGAGGCATAGGCCAAGTTTTGCCTTTACCTCTCGCCAGTACAGGAGCCGCCAGGGCCACCTCCTCCATCGGAGTGTATCCCTCTGCAAGGGTGACCCCCTCGGCTGAAGCAGCTCCAACCGAAGTAACCTCTGCCACCGGAGCTACCTCTTCTGCTGGAGTCTCATCCCCAACTAGACCTGAGGCTCCGTCTTGGGCCGGAGCCATATTGCTCCCCAAAGCTTCTACACACATAAGGTATTCGTCAATTATTTAAAAGATATTGCCAATACAATGAAATTATTTCAGGTATATCAATAAATAGAGATTGAAGGCTTACCCCTGTCTTGATTTTGACGGAGTATTACGGGATCCCCCAGAAACTTGTACATTCTGAGGTACTCCTTGATGTCCTCCACCGAAGATTGGGCCAGAGTAGTAGACGTCGAGGCCCTTACCTCCATCACCACTACTCCGATCATTGGTGAACCGGGACCTTCCGAATCCATTCTCTGAACCCCTACGGGCTCAGTTCGGATCGCCACCTCCTCTTTGGCTGTCGGCATTGCTCTGACTTCCACCCGAGGTGGATCCTTGGTCTCAGCCCGAGAATCCCCCTCGCCACCTTTCATCAATAGTGCTTCAAGCTCCCTCCCCATCTGGACCTCTGAGGTCTCCTCTTCTTTAGACTCCTCCGAAGAAGAGCTCTGAATCTCAAGCGAAGATGGAGATGCCAGAGGTGAAGGGAGTTTAACTTTCCATGCCGCCTTCTTCACCGTAGTCCTCATAGCCTTGGAGGTCCCAGCAGCAGCCTTCCTCTTCCGAGAGACCAAGCCCGCTAGGTCGAAGCTTGGAAGCAGAGGAGCTTTGATTCCGAGTGCGCTCCACACTCAGTTGTAGCGTTCCCAGCTTCCAACCAGCTCTATCATCTTCTGCTTCTCTACTGCGGTAGGGGCCCCGAGTACCCTCTCCACAGCCCGAGCTATCTGCTCTAGAGCTAACGCCAACAGAGCCGCTGAAATAGGGTAACAATCTGTTAAAAAAGGAAAACTATAGATATTCTATATAACTAATCCGAGTGTCGGAAATCTAGAAGTGTTACCTAGAGCTCGAAGATCCCCCTCCGAAGCGGTGTGGAAAACAACAGGCCAGTTGTCCCCAAGCAGAGGTATCCAGAGGGCGATGAACTCCTCCACCAAGTCTCGCATACTCATAAGCTTGGCTACTGAAGTTAACAACCCAAGTCGCGTTGAGAGCAGACTTGAGTTCAGAGTCACCTCCGCCTCCCTCTTGTACCATATGTCTCGCAGGGGCCCCGCAAGGCTAAAGTCTTCTCCGACCTTGGCATAGAACCACCGGAGTATATAGTTGAAATACCACCGGTCATTGATTTCCTTCACCGGGAAATTCTTTAGGTGCCCCTTCCGAAGCTAAAAGTTGATGCTTCCAAAGGCAACCAGCAACTTGGAGTCCCCAGGTCCATCATGTGGCTTAGGCTGGCACGAAGCTTCATGGGTCGCCGCAAATACTTCGGACCTCCCCTCGCACCCTTCAGCTAGGATGGCCCACTCGAAGATCGCCAGCTTGGATATGGCGTTCGGAGATAGCTGCGGCAGAGTAACGTGGAACATATCTAACACTTCTGTCAAAAAGTATATCACAGGAAGTCCAAGTCCTGCCTCAAAGAAGGATTCAAAGACGACGACTTCTCTGCTCCTTGGCGCTGGAGTCACTTCTTCTCTAGGGATCTGAGTCCTCATCCCCGGCCCCAGCTTTCCACTCACTGCTTCTTCAACAGACTCCACCGAGCAAGTTGATCGCCCGAGGATGAACGTCTACTTTAGCGGCTTCTTTGATGGTGGGCAGAGTTCCCGTGGATCTTTGGGCCAAGAACCCCCCGGAGCTCCCGCCATCATCGCCGCCATAGAGGCGGCCCAAGCTTGCTGCTGCGCCAAGGTCACTACTGCCGCCGGCACTCTCGCACTGGTTCTCACCATTGATGAAGCGCTCGAATGTTTCAGAGAGTAAAATTGAAAGCTGAAAGCGTGGAAATTTCGAAGCGCAAAAACTGTGCAAAATTTTCACCACCGATCACTTTCCTCTTTATAACCACGCCATTCTCGTTCGGCGCGATTTGTGCATGTTTTCACATTTGCAGATCCAACCCGTGTCAATGATAGGTGGGGCCAAAAGGTGAAGTAATGTGAGCCCGTAGTAAAACTTTTGCGGTTGTTGCTTTCTCAAAAGGTCTAACGGCTATTTGAGAGGTAACAGTACAAAAGTAACTGCTCTTTACAATTCACTGCCGTTATAATGGTTCATTTTCCTTCAGAGCTATCATACGGAGGTTCAAGTTCAAAGCCTAGATTCGATACACCTCCGATGCCAAGGATGCTTTGAATGGTTATAATGTCTTGTATTTTTTTCTAAAAGTCCTGAGCATGAAAATGTTTATTGCATATACTGCTCTCCTTGCTGTACAGGCTATCCAGAGAAGCGTATTCGAGGTGCTACTGTTGGGGGAAAATACTTCATCCTCATGATACTCCAAGATAAGGGCAAGTCTTAATCTCGGAGCCCCAGACTTGCCTCCGGATTGAAGGGATTGATGCCGAAGGGTCTGTCCAGACTTCGGTCCGAAGAGACACTCCGAAAGGCTTCCCTCCGGAGTGGAAAATAACTAGAAGGATGGGACGTCTACCTTATCAACATCCTTCGAGCATGTTTTACTATATTAACCATATAAGTAATACTGAAATAGTATCCACTATGTCGTTGTAATTGAGGGGTAAAAAAGTATTTTCTCTAGAAATTTTACCTATAAATACCCCCTTCTCGCCCTGTAAGAGGCATCGAATATTTAGATATTGTAGGACCGAAAGTAGCGACCAGAGGGGGGTGAATGGGCGCCTAAAAATTCTTTCGAATCAATGGCCTGCTCCCAACACCCAACGCACCTCACAAGACTAAGTAGCAAAGTATGAACAGATTCCCTAAGTCTAAAGGTATCTAGCCTAGAAGCAACTGATGTTAAAATCAGAGAAACACTAAAGCAGTGCTAATAGGCAGATAAACAAAATATTCAAGACATGGCAGATCAAACTTTTCAATGAATGATCTAAGTGTATATAAGGTAAGATGAGAAGTTTCTGTTCAAATTTGTCTCCTGTTCGGAACTTGGCGAAGCCTGCTTCGCTGTGTCGAAGCCTGCTTCGCAGTGTCGAAGTCAGCTTCGCAGTGTCGGAGCCTGCTTCGGAGGTTTTTGACAAAGTCTAGCGAAGGTTGTCAATGAAGTGTCGAAGGTATGTTGAGTCTAGCCTAGTTCAAGTATCAAAGTGCGAAGTATGCTTCAGAGCGAAGTATGACAGTGTCGAAGCTTGCTTCGAACAGTGTACTTCGAAGCCTAACCTTCGAACAGACAGCTTCGAACACGATACACAGAAAATCAACCTTCGAAAGATAAGCGAAGCCTAGCACACGGCAGCAAGATGAAATCAAAGCCTACACTCAATCTTCGAAGCTAGCTTGGTCGAGGTATGATAAATGAAGTGATATCCTTTGACCCGAGGTCTAACTCCGAACGACAAACTTCGAACACACAAACTGAGATCTTCGGAAAAGACAATAGCAAAAGAACCTCAGAGACCACACGTCGAGCGAAGTCTATCAGAGAGACAAACTCCGAAGCCAACTTCGAATCCTGTCGAAGTATTGACTACAAAGTGCTCGAGTCGAAGTACACCTTCGAAAAGACGGTCGAAGTATGTCAAGCTGACAGCACAAAAATGTACTTCGAAGCTAGCAACACAGAACACAAAGTGAAGTCGAAGTTCAAGCGAAGCCCTCGAGGATGTCAGATCGAAGCCTGCCTCACGGAGCTGAGGGACTTCGAACAGAGAGAAGGGGCTTCGCCAAAAACAACCAAAAAAGGGACTTTGACCCTGTCAACTCGATCAAAAAGCTACGCAGGAAAAGGCAAGCCTAGAGTACTAGTGTACTGTTGCTACAGAGTAGTAGTATTACTTGCAACCAGCAACAACTAGTACTCCTCATGAAGAACAAACCGAAGCAGCAGAGAAGCTTCTGCTCAGGAATAAATTAGCTGCGTGCAAACCGAACCAACAGAACCTTAAATGAAGTGTTGCGCATGAGAATCGATAGGAATAAAAGCTTCCAAACAGTAAAGAGCCAAATGAATCTCAGGAAGAACAGGGGGTTGCCTGGCGGGGCACACAGGGAGAGAGAGAGTGCAGGAAACACAAAATGACCCAATAGAATAAGAAGTGATTTCAGCAAAAGGGTAGTCCAACCCTAGGGATTGGGGCCTATTTATAGGCTACCCAATGACCTAGAATATTCCACCAGCCCCTTAGGGTTTTACAGACGCTAAAATAAAGGAAAAGACTCAACTGCCCTTAGGATTTTTTACAGACTCGACTGACTGTGGGCCTAGAGATACAGATGACTTATCCGGAAGCTAAGGTTTCATAGCGACTACGGCTTCTCTTCTGGACAGTCCGATACAAGATCGATGGTTGTCAGTTTTGCGCCGAAACTGACAAAGCCTCCATCTGCTTTGCACCAGGTACCCGGATTGGGCCGGCCCGATTCCGCAGCTCTCTCAGCCCGGTAACCACTCACCGCCCGTGTACCTGAGTCAATCCTGGTCAACAGCCCAGTGGGTCTTCTGCTGCTCCTGGCCCATGTACCCGGATTGGGCCAGCCCGACTTCGCAGCGTCCTCTGCCCGACAGTCGCTTGCTGCCCGTGTACCTGAGTCACACGCGGCCCATGAAACAACAGATCTTCACTCTTTGCAGTCCTCTTTGACTATCGTTGACAATGACTCATCACATCTGGAGCCATGAAGCCCATGCTATTCAGCATGGCTCCTCAATCTCCCCTTTGATGAGTGCATTGTCAACACTTCACTTCAAGCTCTTCAGAACCTGCGAACAACTGTGGAAACACGAAAACAAAGCACAAGAAAACAAAAAAGAAGAAAATAAGGTAAAAGTTTAACCCTAATGACCAAAAGCCGAACAAAAGCAAGAAGCGGTCATTATGGTTAACCAAAGGTAAAAGCTCAGAATGAGTGCGATCTCAGAAACATCAACAAGGATATCAAAAGAGTAAGTGAGACAAAAACTCTCCCTCGAACTCTTATCCCAAAAGTTCTCCCCCTTGTTGACAAGTGAACTCATCAAGCACTCAAAAGAGACACAGACTCCCCCTGAAACGCAACTCCCCCTCAAAATATGCAATGAATGCAACTGGGGTGCACGAGGAGTGAATAAAGCATGCTTCTCAGATATGATTGACTGCAATTACAACAGCTAACAGATACAGCAAAAGACATACTGTTAACGATACATGGCATGATCAGTGCAACAGATGATATCTAAAGAAAGTCATTAGCACGCATGTTCAATTTTGCAAACAAAAGAATCACCATATTTTCCAGTTAACAAGCAAGGTAAAGCATGAGATGTAAAAGCTAACTGATATCTACCAAGATAAGCATTGTCCAAAACAAAGTGCTTCAGCAAACTTATTATCATTTATATTTTTAGGCTGTTTCTTTTCTCTTTTTCATTTATGCCAGGGGTTATTTGCATGTCAAACCTTATGCTGACCGACCAAGTCAAGCCTAGGCCAGATCTGGACCATCAGAAGCTTGAGACATTGGTCTTGGCATACACTACATTGTCCTAGTTCATACCAAAGTGCTATGGTACGCAGTCCAGAACAATGCAATGCGACAAAGCAAACCCACCTGGTTCTTTGCAAGTAATGCATAAAGAGGCATGGAATTTTCATTTTTCTTGATTTTTCATCATTTTTATAGCACATTTCCATGTTTTAAAGCAGAAAGATGTCCAAGTTGCATATCGGCATCTATGTGAGGAACGAGCTACAAGGTATGTAACAGATAACAAAAACACTCAGCCTACACATGCTAGTTACCAGAAGCAATGGTGATCATTTTTCAAGTTTAAAGCATAAAAGCCATGCATATGACAGATATCAGACATATCAAGTGAACTGAACCAAAGCATGATCATTGACAGGTATTCAAAAGCATGTACCAGCTAGAAAAAGTAAAGCAGTTCAATCATATAACAGAAGCAGCTCAAAAGTGTGATATGTGAATATGCAAGATATGAACACACACAAAAAGACTCAAGAAAAGAGTAAAGAAGAAAGAAAACTGACGCAAAAAATCCTAGAAAGGATACACAACACCCAAATCCCCTCGTAAACGCTCAAAGGTAGACTGATCTAGGGGTTTGGTGAAAATGTCAGCCAACTGATGATGGGTATCAACATGAACAAGGTCAATGACACCTTTCTCATATTGATCCCGCAAGAAGTGAAAGCGCACATCAATGTGTTTGGTTTTTGAATGGAGACAAGGGTTTTTCCCTACACTAATTGCACTGGTGCTCTCGCAAAACAAAGGAACTCTGGTAGGAAAGAACAACCCAAAATCTCGCAGAGTGGAAATCATTCAAACCAACTGTGAGCAGCAGCTAGCAGCAGCTACATACTCAGCCTCTGTGGTCGAAAGAGCAACTCTAGATTGCTTTCGAGAAGACCAAGAGACAAGAGAAGAACCAAGAAACTGGTAAGTACCGGAAGTCGACTTGCGATCCAACCGGCACCCACCAAAATCGGCATCCAAAAAGCCAGATAAATCGAGAGATGATGAAGCTGAATAGAAAAGACCAAGATCGGGAGCATAAGTGAGATACCTGAATATGCGCTTGACAGCCTGCTGATGAGACGCGCGTGGTGAAGACTGGAAACGTGGGCAAAGTCCCACGGCGAACTGTATGTCTGGTCTTGTTGCCGTCAAGTACAACAGCGAACCAATCATCCCTCGAAACTCTCTCTCATTGACCTTGATGCCGCTCTCGTCCTTGTCCAGGCCCCCAGATGTGCCCATCGGGGTCATCTGCGGCTTCAATTCTCCACCAAAGTCAAATTTCTTAAGCATATCGCGAGTGTACTTACCTTGGTGGATGAAAATGCCGTCCTTGGTCTGCTTGATCTGGAGCCCTAGAAAATACTTGAGCTCACCCATGAGGCTCATCTCAAACTCGCTGTGCATCTGCTCAGAAAACTTGGACACAAGAGAATCAGTAGTACCGCCAAAGATAATATCGTCCACGTAAATCTGAGCGACTAAGAAATCTGAAGCAACTCTGAGCAAAAAGAGAGTTTTATCCACCGAACCCATCACAAAGCCTTTCCCCAACAAAAATTTCTTCAACCGGTCATACCAAGCCCTGGGGGCTTGCTTCAACCCGTATAAAGCTTTTTGCAACTTAAAAACATGTCGAGGAAACTTAGGGTTCTCAAAACCGGGGGGCTGCTGTTGGGGGAAAATATCTCATCTTCAGGGTTATTGCCGCCACAGCATGACAGCAGATAGTGGATTCGAAGGTTTCCAGACGTCCATCTTCGAAGATACCCTGAATCAAGCTTGAAGTACGAAGATAGGCATTGGTTCGGAGTACATCTTCGAACTAAGGCAATTCAAGATCTTTATTGCCAGCTAAGATGGAAGATTTATCTTTTATATTATTAGATTAGTCTTTTACCATTTTAGCCCTATCAAGGGTACCGAATAGTTTCCACTATGTCGGTTGTAATAGAGGGGTAAATAGGTATTTTCCTTAATATTTGGGCCTATAAATACCCCCCATTTCACCCTGTAATAGGGACCGAATACAAGTTATTCAATACACACATTCGAACTATTCTAAGTTGTTATCCTTTCGGAGGCTTAGAACAGTTATCTTCGCAAACACTTCGTTTGTTAGTTTCTATTCTACAGAAACCTGTTAGCGTAATCTTTTACGCCAACAGTTGGCGCCGTCCGTGGGGAACCTAGTCCAAAAACTTCGTTCTCTACCAACTTCTTACATCATGCCTCCTAAGCGGAGCGCACCCCGCAATCCCACTCGGAGGTCTTCTCGGATCTCCGGAGAGATACCATTCGACACGGTTGAAGTCGGAGGGCCTTCGACATTCCCTCCGCAAACTCCGGAAGGGGCTTCCATCCCTCGAACATACGAAGCTTCTCCGCCAACCCCTTCCATACTTCGACCGCCTGGAGTCCCTCCACCTTCCATCCCAATTCGAACTGATCCTACTAGCTCTCAAGACTCGGAAGATCCTTCCGGAGGAGATGAAGACAATCTTTGAGATATGGCCACTCAAATGGCCAACCTTCAAGCTGAAGTGGCAAGATGGCGACAGGAAGCTGCGAACAGGCTTCGCTCTCAAGCCACCCCAACTATCCCAGAAGTGCCCGAAGACGACGATCTCGATTATCCCGAAGCCCTGGAGAACGCCTCCTTCGATAATGAATCTCCGCTGCATCCAGAGCTGCAGAAAGTTCGCTTTGATCCAAAGTTCAAAACTTCGAAGCTCTGTAAGTATGCCGGAGATGAAGATCCCGGAGAGTTCATTCGTTCTTATGCCCTAGCAATTGAAGCTAGCGGAGGAGTTCGAGACACCATGGCGAAGTGCTTCCCCTTAGCTCTTCAAGGAGTGGCATTAAGGTGGTTCTGGTCCTTGAAGCCAGGATCAATTAATTCATGGTCACAGTTGAAGAAGAAGTTTATAAACAATTTTCAAGGCACCTTCGTGCCTCCCATGTCAACAGGAAGCCTTTTTCAGGTGAAACAGCTTCCTGGAGAAACATTGAGGCAATACTTTAAGCGCTTCACTCATATGATGTCGCAAATCCGGGGGTTGTCTGCATCTTCGGTAGTTGATGCAGCTCGGGAAGGCGTCACTCATCAAGGCCTCCTGGATAAGCTTCATCGGAAAAGCATCTCCTCGGTCTCTCAGTTGATGTCATACTTCGAGGAGTATGCGAGGTCAGAAGAGGGTTGGCTTCGAAGGACTGCCGCTACTTCGTCCATATTGCAAGAAGTTAAAGTAGAAGTGAAAACTTCGGCGCAGCCGCAAGAACCAGTCTTCGAAGTTCAACATGATCGGAGAAGAGGGCAAAAGCACCCTCATTCTGAAGTCATGAATATTGCACCCCCACAGAAGTTTACACAGAGAGCTCCACAGTCTTCGGGGAACAAGGCCAGCGGCTGGAGGCCGCCAGGGAAAACGGCTGGCAAGGGCCAGACCCTTTTCTGCTGCATCCATGGAGAAAATCGAAGCCATGCACCTGATACTTGCAAGGCTATACTTACCCTAAGGGGAGAGTACCTAGAGAGAACTTCGGGTCGAGGTACTACCGACCAAGTTCCAGCTGCAACGCGCCCCGAGCCGGTCCAGGCTGTGGCGCGGATAGAAAACTTTGATGCTGCAAGACACCCTCCAGTGGCCAATGTTATGCCACCTCCGAATCAAGAGGAAGGGCAAGATCGAGGAAATAGAGTAGTCCTCCCTATCTCCGGAGGAGGTACCCTCGGAAGCATGTCCAAGAGACAGCGAAGGGACTACGTCAGAGAAGTAGGCCATATTAGGACTTCGTCATCTGCAGCTGCAATGCCGGAGTGGTCTCACGTACCGATATCTTTTTCTGCGGAGGATGCAGCTGGTATTAAGTTCCCGCATGCAGATCCACTTGTTATCACTGCTGATATTGCGGGCACTGAAGTTCGAAGGGTGTTGATTGACGGAGGTAGTTCGGCAGATATCATTTTTGTTCAAGCCTTCGATCAATTGTGCATTTCCAGAAAGCATCTCCTTCCAGCGGCTCGTCCTTTGCAAGGCTTCGCAGGACCTCCGCTTGATGCACTTGGCCAAATAGGCCTGGAAGTTACATTCGGAGAAGGTTTATTGGCCCGGACTGAGGAAGTAATCTTCGATGTTGTAGATGCCCCGTATGCTTACAACGTCATCTTCGAAAGAGGCATGCTAAACCAGTTCGGAGCTGTGGCGCATCACAATTATTTGTGCATGAAGATGCCCACACAAGCAGGAGTCCTTACAGTCTTCGGAGATCAAGCCATTGCTCGGAGGGCGGAATATGGTCATGGTCCCCCTCTTGATCCAAGACAAGTAAACAATGTACAAGATAATGAAGAAATTTTTTCAGCCTCCTCCGAAGCTTCGAAGAAGTCCTTTCCGAGACCAAGTCTCGAAGGAGAGATTGCAACGAAGGTCATTGTTAAAGATGGTAAAGAGTATACATTCCAATTTGGTAAAGATTTACCCCCAGAAGTTGCAACCTCCTTGGAAAAGGTAGTAGAAGAAAATTTGGATGTCTTCGCTTGGTCTGACGAAGATATCACCGGAGTCGATCGGGATATCATTGAACATAGTTTACTTGTAAACCCGAAGGCCCGGCCTATTCGGCAAGGACTCCGAAAAATGTCTGCAGAAAGAGCTGCTCTAGCGAAGGACGAAGTTGAGAAATTGTTGAAGGCTGGGATTATCAGAGAAGTGGCTCACACAGAATGGTTAGCCAACACAGTCTTCGTCAGAAAGAAGTCTTCCGGGAAGTGGCGCATGTGCATTGATTTCACATCCTTGAATAAAGCATGCCCACGTGACCCCTACCCCATGCCCCGGATTGATCAATTGGTTGACTCCACCGCAGGTTCGGAGTTATTAAGCTTCCTTGACGCGTATTCTGGTTATCATCAAATATGGTTGAAGCGCGAAGATGAAATCAAGACAAGCTTCGTAACTCCTTTGGGAGTCTTCTGTTATGTAAGAATGCCCTTCGGCTTAAGAAATGCCGGGGCTACTTTTTCGAGGTTAGTTGCTAAGGCTCTAGGTCATCAACTAGGTCGCAATGTGGAGGCCTATATGGATGATATTGTAATAAAGAGTGCTTTAAAGCACCAGCATAGCCTAGACTTACCAGAAACATTCAATAGCCTTCGGGCATGTGGGATCCGTCTTAACCCCGAAAAATGTATCTTCGGAGCTAAGGCTAGAAAGTTTTTAGGGTATTTAGTTTCAAGCAGGGGAATTGAAGCTAGCCCTACTCAAATAACTGCGCTACAAAAGATGGCTCCTCCGGAAAATTTAAAGCAAGTGCAAAAGCTGACTGGGCATCTGGCAGCACTTAGCAGGTTTTTATCAAGGTCTGCGGAGAGAAGCTTGCCTATATTTAAAGCATTGAAAGGGTCCGAAGATTTTGCATGGACACCGGAGTGTCAGAGAAGCTTCGAAGATATTAAAGAGTATCTCAGTAATCTTTCTACACTCACGGTGCCTACTGCGGACGAAACCCTACTACTTTACCTTGCAGCTACAGGTTCTGCTGTCAGCGCAGTCCTTGTTAGAGAAGTAGATTTCAATGGGAAGTTGGTCCAAAATCCTGTTTATTTTGTATCCGAAGCATTATCAGGAGCGAAGACAAGATACTCCGAACTTGAGAAGTTCGTTTATGCTCTGATAATGGCTTCGAGGAAATTAAGACATTATTTTTTTGCACACAATGTAATTGTACCAACTTCGTATCCTTTAGGAGATATGCTCCGTAGTAAGGATTCCACTGGAAGGATTGGGAAGTGGGCAGTTGAGCTAGCACCCTTCGGCATATCTTTCTTGGCAAGGACAGCAATCAAATCGCAAGTCTTAGCAGATTTTGTAGCAGAATGGACTCCGCCTGCAAATTTGGTTCCAGAGAAGTCAGGTGACGGAGTTTGGATTGTTTACTCCGATGGGGCTTTCCAAGCATCCAGAGCAGGCATCGGAGCAGTATTAATTTCGCCTTCAGGGCAAAGAGCAATGTACTCCGCAAGACTCAACTTTAAGTCTACCAATAATATAGCGGAGTATGAAGGGATTTTATTGGGACTC
The DNA here is from genome assembly GCA_019279435.1 of Zizania palustris. NCBI lineage: Eukaryota > Viridiplantae > Streptophyta > Magnoliopsida > Poales > Poaceae > Zizania > Zizania palustris. Next base: position 19,616,716 of record JAAALK010000286.1, on the reverse strand, counting down.
CGAAAAGCATGTGCTCTAGGGGCTACAAGAATAATTATAAAGACAGATTCTCAGATAGTAGCAGGGCACGTAGATAAAAGTTTCCAAGTTCGACATCCACAGCTTGCAAAGTACTTAGAAGAAATCCATAAAATCGAAGCACACTTTAAGGGTATTTCCATTCGGAGTATACCAAGAGCAGAAAATGTGCAAGCGGACATCTTAGCAAAAGCTGTAGCCGGAGCTGTGGATGTGCCCGAAGAAGCTTTTTTTGAGGAACTCAATGTACCTTCGGTGCCACAAATTCCTTCTGCAGAGATTCTTTGCATTCCTAGTGCAGATTGGAAAAATTCAATCATGGAACTTTACAAGGAGGAACAAATTTGCCCGAAGAGCCACAGCTGTCAAGATTAAAGCTTAGAGCCAGAAATTATCAAATAATCAACGGTATTTTATACAAGGCCGGAGTATGTTCCCCTCTACTCCGATGTATATCTCAAGCCGAAGGCCAAGAAATTCTTCGAGAAATTCATGAAGGCCTTTGTGGTAGCCATTTAGCCCCTAGAGCTTTGGCAGGAAAAACACTTCGCGAGGGGCTTTATTGGCCTACAATAACAGCTGATGCGGAGAGCTTAGTCCGCACTTGTCAAGGATGCCAGTGGATGGGTCGACGGAGTCATCGCCCACCAACAGCTCTTCAAGTCATTGCTCCGGTATGGCCTATGGCCAGATGGGGTATGGATTTAATTGGTCCCTTTCCAGTAGCCAAGGGAAATCTGAAGTTCACAGTGGTAGCTATTGAATATTTTTCTAAGTTGGTGGAAGCAGAACCCTTAACAGCTATCACTTCGAACAATGTACGGAAATTCTTCTGGAAGAACATCATTTGCCGGTTCGGAGTGCCTAGATACCTCACAGTTGATAATGGAACATAGTTCGACGCAGAACCCTTCAGGAAGTTTTGCGAAGATCTAGGCATTCAGTTATGTTTTGCTGCAGTGAGGCATCCCCAGTCTAATGGAGCTGTAGAGCGAGCCAATGGAAATATTTTATCAGGGCTAAATCGAAGAATAGTAGGATTAGCAAAGGGATTGTGGACCGAAGAGCTTCCGAAGATTTTGTGGTCCATTCGGACTACGCAAACAAGGTCCACAGGTTTTACTCCGTTCAGACTACTATTCGGAGATGAAGCTATGACTCCAACGGAGCTCAAAGGATGATCATTTCGCAGCACCGAACCGGACATTGAAGAAGAACGACAAGCTTCGCTAGATTTATCAGAAGAAACAAGACTTCGAGCTGTAGCAAATTTATCAAAGTATCATCAGCAGACGAAGGCTTGGTTTGACCCAAAGGTTAAGCTCAATGAACTAAGACCGGGTCATCTTGTTCTACGAAGCATTATAGCACCAGGGAAGTTAGGGAATAAATGGGAAGGTCCATACCTAATTGTCCGTTCAGGGCGCCCTGGCTCTTTTAAGTTAGCTAATTTAGAAGGTGAAGAGTTAGCACATACTTGGCATGCGGAGCACCTAAAGCGATACTTCACATAAGGGCTCCTTGTAATTCACTTGTAATCATCTTCTAAATTAATAAAGCATATGATCCTGATAGTGCCTTCCCCTCATAGACTTCCAGCTTCCAAGTGGACGCACTGGAACCGCGGGGTCGACCGAGAGGGAAGTGTCATGAAGCTAGGTTGTATTTTCGGACTTCGAACCTGCAAGTTCGAAGCTTCCGACGTGGGGGCTGACATAATCCGGAGCCCAAGCCACCTGCTTGTAGGCATCCGTAAAAGAGCCCAAAACCACATCCTACGGAGTCCAAGCCATTGGCTGGTAGACTTCCGTAAAAAGAGCCGAAGGTGGCCAAAACCTACGGAGTCCAAGCCATTGGCTGGTAGACTTCCGTAAAAAGAGCCGAAGGTGGCCAAAACCTGCGAAGTCCAAGCCATTGACTGGTAGACTTCCGCAAAAAGAGCCGAAGGTGGCCAAAATATACGGAGTCCAAGCCATTGGCTGGTAGACATCCGTAAAAAGAGTCCAAAGAGACCATTGCAAACTCCGAACCATTGGTTCGACAGAGATCGCAAAAATAAGCCGAAGGTGGCTAAAGCAAAACAGAATTTGAGCCATGAGCTTCGAATGTCTGTTAACACAGTCCAAAGTGACAAATTATCTAAGATACTAAAGTATCTTGAAAGTTATCTCAAGTGATTTCTTTCATAAAACAAAGGTACTAAGTTGCCATTCTTCCGACTGCAAATAGTCGAAGACATTTCATAAGATTTTAAAAGATCTTTAAATTACAGAGGGGCTCCGAACCCCCAGAAAATTGTACTCCGAAGTTTTTTCTTTGCGCATAACCATCTTTGAAAATATTTCGAAGTTGCTTATACCCAAAGAGGGGCTAGTAAATATGGAGACAATTTTAAATCGGTATTCATTATTCAAACAAATGTGTTTACAGATTACATTATGAAAAATTGGTATCTATACCAAGAAGGAATCGGAGACCTCTTCGGTCCCTAGAGCTAGGGGTGGAACGACTAGTTCCAGCACCGGGAGTTCTAATAACTTTACGTTTAACTCTCTTGCTCCCCTTCGAAGCTCTAAAATCCTTCTGTTCTTGTTGAAGCTCGGCCCAAGTTCGAAGCCGTTCGGGGCTCCTTTCCCAGCTTCCAAGTTCTTCAGGCCTTTTATTTCGAGCTTCATCTTCGTCTTCAGACCAAATAACGTCTTCAGAAGACGAAGTGTTTACGTTAACCTCTTTTTCTTCCTCTTTAATATAAGACAGTATGTCTTTGATTACTTCGGGCGCAATTACGCCGGAGTCATCTCGAGGAATTAGAAATCGAGGACGTTTATAAGCTTTAAGAAGATCGAAGGTAGCCCATAATGAGCGAACTTCGTCGTTAAGGTCTAACACTTCAATGTCTTCCGTAAGAGGCAAAGCCTAAAAATATGACAAACAAGATTTTCATTGATAAATGTTTATAAGCATAAAGCTTTACATGGCCAAAAATCCTAAGCTACTTCTAAACCTGCGGGTTCGGAGGAGGTTGACTGCTCGAAGCTTGAGTCCGAACGTGCTTCTGGCGTTGGCCTTCGTCGATCCAAGCCTTGATCGTGGAACGACCTTCGGCTCTCCATGAAGTCTGGAAGGCTCGCCAGGCAGCAGCCACACCTTCGGAAGGTTTTAGAAGTCGCTCGTCGTCGAAGGTGATTGGGCCCCCTCCTGCGTCCGGAGTTATCGATCGGCCCAGATCTTCGTAGTAGCGAAGTAGACCAACAGCAGACACTTGTCCGGAGAGTTCTCCGTATCTAATGCCCGCTGTCTTCATCTGCTTCGCCACTCCTTGGATCCTTTTCAACCGGCGCAGAAGAGTGATGTTATCATCAGAAGGAAGTATCCCAGTAGTACCGAAGTACTCCAGGACACCTAACAACTGACTCATAACCTCCGCAGCCACCTTCTCAGACTTTAACTTGTCTTCGTTCAGCGCATCCTTCGTCGAAGTGACTTCGCCCAAAACCCCAGAAAGCCTAGCATTCTCAGTAGTCAAAATGTTCTTCTGGTTTAACAGTTGGCTAGCTTCCTCTTGGAGTCGGACGAGTTCGGACCCCACAGTAGCGTGCTCCGCCCGCAGCTTTTCAACTTCTGCTCAAAGCACAATCCTTTCTGCTTCGAGATCTTTCTTCGCAGCCTCAAAACTTTGCCTGGCCCTTCGCTCTGTCGATATTATATTATCCATTTGAGCCACTCGACTTTCGGAGATGTTAAAATTCCTTTGAAGGGCAATATTTTCCTCCCGAAGACGAGCGATCTCTTCGTCATTGCATATATTTGCAGCTCGGGCCAAGACAGTTTGCTGCAAAAATAAAAAACTAAGGTAAATATTTATTCGTAGATGAATTCTATGATATTTCGCAGTTGCTCCGTACCTGATAGGCTGCGCGTTCTATGGCGGCATTAAGCTCCGTCCTATCCGCCTTGCTCAAAATGGCTACTAAGTTAGTCTCCCCAATGTCACGGCTAGCTCGATCCAAAGGTTCGAGCAAAGTCCGAAGACCAGTTGTTTGCCCTAAGAAACGAGCCAGCAAGGGGAGCATGCTTATTGCCTGTTGGTCATCTTCGTTCAGCGAAGGACCGGAGCTTTGGCCTGTGGTCTTCGGAGCCACTGGAGACTGGCCCTCCCCGGAAGATTTGCTCTCATCTGTTGAATCAGACGGAGTCGATCCGGAGCTCACAGCAGGGAGGGACTCTATATGTCTTTTGCCTCTTCCAGTTCCCATTTGAGTAACTCTCTGGGCTGGCTCCGAAGTTGTCGAAGGTCCAGGAATTATTTCCTCTTGACGGACTTCTTCCATAGGAGTGGACTCTATAAAAATAATGAAAAGTATTATACACTGTATAAATACTCAAAATAAACATGAAAAAGTTATTCGAAGTCTACCTTCGACATTTTGCAGTGGAGTCATCGTCGGACTGTTCGGTGGATCGAAGGCTAGTTCTTCATCCAAATCAGCCGTTAAGTCTTGGACTACAGGAGCATCGTCCTGAGCAGTCCTCGTTGCTTCTTCGGGGATCGAAGCTATAGTAACTTCAACCCCGCTCTCATTCACAGGAACTTCGTCCTGAGATATATCCTCTTGAACTACCGAAGTCCTTGGCTGATCAACATTGTCTTGGGACTCCGGCACGTTCACAGATACTTCGGCTTGTGCAGTCCTTTGAGTTTCATCTTCTTCTATTAGACGCACAAGCAATCTCATTTCTTCCTCTTGGGAGTCGGAAATTGAAGCCCTTGAGCTCGAAGGTGCAGGATTCGAAGGTGCAAGATTTTTTGGCTTCCGAGCCACCATCTTCACCGGAGTCTTTGCGGAGCTCGAAGTCCCAGCTTCGGCTTTCCTTTTCTTTGGTCCTTTCTCCGAAGGCACCCAATCCATCAGAGGGGGAGGAGTCATTTCCAGCATTCCCCATACTCTGTTAAATCTCTCCCAACTCCCGACTAATTTAACTCTCCATTCTTTTTCAGTCGGAGTTGGGGCGCCCAAAATCTTCTCCGAAGCCCTTATAATTTGCTCCGAAGTAATAGGGGCTGAAGAAGCTAAAAAAAATAAATAAATCAAGTTAGTCTTTCTTCGAAGTAAATATGCATAATACATGTTGTTTTCGAAGTTACCTGCAGGGCTCGAAGTCACGGTAATTTTTCGGAGACCGCCTTCCGAATCCTCTTCGAAGACGATAGGCCAGTTGGCCATTAGTGGAGAAATTTGCAACCCGAGGTATTCTTCGACTAAGTCCCGCATGCTTAACCTTCGGGATCCTCTTCGAAGACGATAGGCCAGTTGGCCAGCAGGTTGAGACGAGCTTCGAGCTGACCTTGGCCGGGATGCACTAAGGCTTCCTTCCGGAATTGGATCTCTTTCAAAGGGAATTGCAGGGCATATTCGTCCCGGAGCCTAAAATTAATGCTTCCGAAGGCAACCAGTACCTTTTCACCTCCGGGACCTACGAAGGTCTTAGGCTGGCATGAAGCCCTATGTAGTGCAGCGAAGATCTCTGCCCTCCCCTCACAGCCTTCAACTCTCAATGCCCATTCGAAGATAGCCAGTCTAGCTACTGCATTCGGAGATAATTGAGAGAGGGTGACATGGAATAGATCTAGTACCTCCGCCAGGAAGTCTACTGCAGGAAGGCCCAAGCCGGCTTCGAAGAAGGCTTCGAATACAACCACTTCTCCAGGCCTTGGTGACGGAATAAGCTCTTTCCCGGGCTTCCGAATCATCACTCCGGTACTGATTTTTCCTTCTACCGCAATTGCCAGTGATTCCCTTTTGCAGGTAGAGGATCCCAGTTGAAAAGACTGGTCCAAATACTTCGTTGATGGCGGGCAGAGACTTTGATCATCAATACTTTGGGGATTTCTCCCTCCTACCGCCATGGATGTCGCTGCAGATGCCGGAGGTGCCGCCGCCAACGTTGCAGCCGCTGCTGCTGCAGCCGCCTGCTGCCGGGCCAAGGCCGACGGAGCTCCAGATCCCTTAGTCTTCACCATTGCAGTCGCTCGATTGCTTTGGGGAAATGGGGGCTGGGGCTCAAAGAACTCAAGGGGCTCAAAAGTTTTTGATTGCGAGAAAGCAGTGAAAAGGTAACCGGGTAAGTTCTAGGCCATCTATATATAGCCTAAACTTTACATTCTTACCGTTAGCCCATGTCGTTTCGCATTCCTGCCATTACTTTTCTCCGAAATTAACGCTTTCTACAGTTTCCGTTAGGAACAGAAAACTAACGGCTATTTTCTCTAAGTCTAAAAAGACTTTCGAACTTCCCGAGTCGGTTCTAAGATAGTTCGAAAAGTAGTTATCTTAAGACTGATTCGGAGCTTACATCTTCGTACATTTCGGAGATAAATTGAAATTTAATAACCCCAATGTCTGGTTATTTTTTCCTTCCGTATACTGCTCTCCTAACATTACAGATTAAACGAAGAAGCATATTCGAGGGGCTACTGTTGGGGGAAAATATCTCATCTTCAGGGTTATTGCCGCCACAGCATGACAGCAGATAGTGGATTCGAAGGTTTCCAGACGTCCATCTTCGAAGATACCCTGAATCAAGCTCGAAGTACGAAGATAGGCATTGGTTCGGAGTACATCTTCGAACTAAGGCAATTCAAGATCTTTATTGCCAGCTAAGATGGAAGATTTATCTTTTATATTATTAGATTAGTCTTTTACCATTTTAGCCCTATCAAGGGTACCGAATAGTTTCCACTATGTCGGTTGTAATAGAGGGGTAAATAGGTCTTTTCCTTAATATTTGGGCCTATAAATACCCCCCATTTCACCCTGTAATAGGGACCGAATACAAGTTATTCAATACACACATTCGAACTATTCTAAGTTGTTATCCTTTCGGAGGCTTAGAACAGTTCTCTTCGCAAACACTTCGTTTGTTAGTTTCTATTCTACAGAAACCTGTTAGCGTAATCTTTTACGCCAACAGCTGCCTAACATAAACTTCCTCCTCTATGACCCCATTCAGAAAAGCACTCTTAACATCCATTTGAAAAAGCTTAAAACCCTTCGAAGCGGCAAAATCTAAGAGAATGCGAATGGACTCAAGATGGGCAACAGGGGCGAAAGTTTCTTCAAAATCAATACCCTCTTTCTGGCAAAAACCCTGGGCAACTAATCGAGCTTTGTTGCGCACCACAACCCCATCTTCACCTTGTTTGTTCTTGAACACCCACTTGGTGCCTATGGGGTTGCATCCTGGTGGCGGCTCAACTAGTGTCCAAACCCGATTACGGACAAAATTCTCAAGCTCTTCTTGCATAGCATTAATCCAATTGGAATCAGAAAGAGCATGAGAAACGTCTCTGGGCTCAAAAGATGCAACAAAAGCAGATTCAGCAAACACAGCAAGAGAGTTACCAGATGAACGCAAAGTTCTTTCAGTCAAATCACCAATAATAAGCTCTGAGGGGTGATCACACTGACCTGCTCGGGTTCCCTGGTGATCTGAAGTCACCTCACAAGAGTTAGCAGTTGGCACCTCTGGACTCAACTAAGGGGGCTCGATCGAAGTGGAAGAAGTGATCAGAGGTCCGCCCTCGTCCTCGGTCGAAGTCTCAAAAGGTGTGGGCTCTGCGGGAGGTGCAGAAGGCCCACCCTCATCAGCAACTGGAGTATCCTCATCTTCCTCAAAGATGGACTCTCCGAGCTCATCATCACTAGAAAGCTCAAAAGAAGGAGTCAAAGAAGGCAAGGACTCATCAAATGAAACTTCGCAAGTCTCGACAAGTTGTTGGGAGTCGAGGTTCCAAACACGGAAACCTCGAGAATGCAAAGCGTAACCAAGAAAAACACCATCCCAGCAACGAGACTCAAACTTGTCCAAATGCCCACCTCTTTGACTATCGTTGATAATGACTCATCACATCTGGAGCCATGAGGCCCACGCTATTCAGCATGGCTCCTCATATATTCAATACACACTTCAAACTATTTTGAGCTATTATCCTTTTCAAAGGCTTAAGATAGTCCGCATTCACAAACACTTCGTTTGTCAGTTCTTTGTTTTATAGAACCTGTTAGTGTAATCTGTTGCGCCAACAATAATGGAAATGCATGTGGCATAAGAATTGATTGTTGTTCCGGATTTTCACTGTGTGGGCGTTCTACTTGAGCCTCGTGTGTTCTCTGGTGTTGTGTGTCTCCGTGTAGGTGACCATCCCTTGTTGCAGAGCTGGCGGCCCCACACCGAAGAACTCAGCCCACGCATAGGAGTCCAAGCCAACAGCGAAGCGCCAAGCAGCTGCCCTTTCCGATGAAAGCCATGCACATGGTTGTTGCTGCCGAGTGCCGCTCCACGCGCAGGCCTCGCTGCACTCCACCAAAGGCAAGTGTCGTGCGGTGGCTACCTCCTGCATAGTGTCCTTGTGCTACCTCAGGGGAATACAAAAACTGGAGCTCCACACAGAGAAATGTAGTCCAGGCCGAGAGAAACCTAGCGATGGTACTATGGCGGCGGGAATTTCAAGAGACAGAAGGGCTAACAGATAAAGTGTGAACTCTGATTTAAAATTTCTGATGAGTTAAGAAACCCTAGGGGGATTGGGGCCCTATTTATGGGCAGCCCAATAAATTAGGAAAAACCTAATATACCCTTAGAGTTTTTTACAAACACTGAAATATACTAAAAAGACTAAAATACCCTTAGGTTTTTTTATAGACTCGACTAATACAAACTGTGGGCCTAAAAGGCAAAATAGTAAAAACCTAACTAAAAGTAGCTTATCCTGATGCAGAGCTTTCGTAGCAGCTATGGCTTCGCTTCAGGACTGTCGGATCCACGATGAACGGTCTGGATAGATGCGTCGGTTTTATGCTGAAACCGACAAAGCGTCCGCTGTATTCGCATCGGGTACCCGGATTGGGCCGGTCCGATTCCATGGCTCCCTCATCCCGGCAATCGCTCACCGCCCATTTACATAGGTCAAACCCAATCAACAGACTAGCAAACCACCTACCATTCCTGGCCCATGTACCCGGATTGGGCCGGCCCAACTCCGCGGCCCCTCTGCCCGGCAGTCGCTCACCGCCCATGTATCTGAGTCACACGTGGCCCAAGACACGGCGGGTCTCATGTCCTCTTCATCTCTCTCTTTTACTTCCGTTTACAATCACTTATCACTTCCGGAGCCATGATCTTCAACATGGCTCCTCAATATACGCCGATCAAAAATAATAATTCCACCGCTAGTCCCCATGGCCAGCGGGACAACACTGCTCACACTCCCGTTGTGCCCTCTCCTTTTAGGCCAATAGCGCAACAAGGTAGCAATACAAGGCCTAAAAGTTTGAGGAAGAAAGTGTACACCACGCTCAGGAGGTATTTAGAAGTTGAGTCAAAGGATCGGATTAATCAAAAGCCATATCGTATATATTTTGAGTATTGCAAGCTTCCCGATGGTTTCGAAATGTCAGAATTCACAAAATTCAGCGGCAATGGTGTTGAGACCACAAATGACCATATAGCACAGTTCTTAGTCCGGTGTGGTAAGGCGAGTAGTTGCAATGAGCATAAGGTTAGTTTGTTTTCTCTATCTTTATGTGCAACTACTTATGAATGGTTTATGTCTTTGCCCACTCATTCTATTTTTACTTCGGAAGATTTAGTCCAAAAGTTTCACATGCAGTTCTCTCCTAGAGAAATAGAGTGGTAGTTAGAAACTTTGAGATCGGTTAAACAACATACCAGTGAGACCATTGACTCCTACATTTAGAGGTTCCTAGAAACCAAAAGTTGATACTCTAACTTGACTACTACCGACAAAGACTTAGCTGATCTTGCACATGATGGTTTGTTTGTCCACATTAGAGAAGCTATGCATGGTCAGACTTTCATGGATATTGGTCAAGTATTACGAAGCGCTCTGGCTATTGAAATCCGAGTCGTGGACAAGGGAAGATCCAAGGACGAAGTAGAAGACAATGCTGGTGAGCGATCATCTGGTAAAAGTAAGAAATTTGATGTCTATACAACCAAATGGACTTGGACTGATAAAGGATATCCATTCGTATGCGTTAGATTGAATCCAAGACCTTGAAAGAGTTCAGGAGGTAAGTATACCTTTGATCTAACCAAGTGTGATTAGATATTTGACTATCTTTTCGAGAAGGGACAGATCAAGGTGCGTGAAGGCCAAGTCATCCTGTTAGTGGAGGAACTAGTAGGCCATACATACTGTAAGTGGCATGACTCTTATACTCATACTATTAATAAGTGTTATGTTTTCCACCAACAAATTCAATCGGCCATCAATGAAGGATGATTGAAGTTTGAGAATGATCCTTCTCTACTTAGTATTGATTGCAACGCCAAAGTGTTGATTCAGCACGATCAAGCCGAATCAACTAATGGAAAGAATATGGTAGTTGAACAGCCTCGGTCTGATACACAAAATTCTATGTACAAAGAGAAACCGCCTGGCGACAAGATGACTAGGCGACCGAGAGTTACTTTTGATGCACTATTAAAAAAGTATGAGTATATGGCCGAACAAAGAGCGAATAATCGGCCTAGTAATATAGAGGGACCAAGTTCGACTCCTAAGAAAGGATTTGGTCATAGCCGTCAATCATTGGAACCTTTAATGTCATACTATTCATATGGTTTTCCAGTGATGTCATGGGGGGCATGCCCCATGCCCCATTATGATTATACTTTTCAATACTTCGCCCCATGTATGTCAGTCTCACCGTTCCAGACACCATCCCACCGAGAACCGGAAAAAATGGAGAGATCGGGAAAAGGCGAGTATATGGTCGTCCTCAAAAAAGTCGGCCTAGATCTTCAGAGATGAAGGGAAAGGGACCGAGGATGTAAACTCAATGAAACAACCGTCGTTGTTAAACAGACACTCGCAACGTCCCAACCTCTGAAGAAGTCCTCTCAGAACAAGGCAGAGGCAATAGTGAAAAAAACCGCCGAAGATACATCTGCCGGTCCGACCACCGACTTACGGTCAGTCCGACCGGTCATGGTGCACTGGTCTGACCGGTCTTCCATGGGCGGTCTGACCGCCCTTTGTTAGATTCCCGACAATAGCCGGTCTGACTGGCCTAGCATGGCCAGTCCGACCGACGGTGTGAAGGAAGATATTCATAGTCATCATAAAATTAGCAAGGCTGAGTTGAGTACTTCCCATTCGGCCAGAATTTTTAGGAGTAAAATTGTTGCTCATGGAACAAAGCCACTGCACTCCTGGGCACCACCGGGGATTACCAAGTCTCAAAAGAGACGCCTACAACATCTTCGAGCCCAACACATTAGAGAGAAGAAGGCTGAAGAGTTCGTGGGTAACCTATTCGATAAGTCCAAAGCGTTAGCAAAGACACAACAAGTCTGGAGACCAAAGTTGGTTGACAAGCGAGCTTCTAGTTTCGTTGATTAGAGACTACAACCCTACAAGGGACTAGGGGGAAAAACTGATGAAAATACAGAAGGCCAAATTGGTGGAAAATTTCGGCGCTTACTCCCCTAGTTCATAGATTTTATTAAGTCATACAAATCATCGTTAGGAGATCACAAATTCCGAGTGAAGAGATGGACGATTTATGGTACGTGATCAAATAAAGAGTATGGGGAATATCACTCGTGGCTCGCTGTGCTTTTAGCTCACTATGTTTGCTAAAAGGCAGGGGTGCATATGTTGAAAGCAAAAAATGGCATTAATGGTCGAAATTGTCAAAATATCAATTTTTGGTAATTTGGGCCGAAAATATGCTTTTCCTAGTAACAGGCCACATGGTCGGTTGGACCGGCCCAAGTCTGAAAACTAGAGATAGAGTTAGTTTCGGGCTGTTTTGATCTCTAATTAAATCTTAACCACTTTTTGGCCGAATCCTACTCGGAGTAGGTGTCAGGAAACTTCAGACCAGCCGCTATAAATATAGGGGTGAGGCTGATTCAAATGGTATCTCCACAGATAAATACTTCAAAATTCTAGTTTTGAATCGTACCTTTACTTTTCAAACTACATTTTTCCCTAGCATTAATTTACTCCTAGCAGTAGATCTTTGTCAATTTGATCACCAAATTGTCTGTACTTTGCCACGCTACAGCGAGTTCTTTGTTGGTTTGATCCAAAAACATTCTGTTTCACCCTCGTATGAGTTTTTTATCGTTTTATCGATTTTTACCGATGATTCGGTGCCTAGGCCGAATTGCCGTTAGTTTCTTGTGTTTTGCCGGAATCAAGGTTGCCATCTTTGTCAAACCAACTCCACTACAACGATCCAAGTCGGCGGAGAGATCAACGCCAAGCCGGAGGCTTCGTCGTCCCCCTTGTCGGTCTGACCGGCCATCTATAGCTGGTGCGACCGGGTGTTGCCAGCATGCGCCAGTCCAGCCGACGGCCCTGACTAGGTCTGACAGGAATCAGCCTACTTCGTGCTAGAGGTCTTCATCACGCCGAAGGCCACCTTCGCACCGGAGCCCATCGGTCTGACCGGAGCTCTACCTACGGTCCTACCATGTCCCTCATACCGGAGGACTTCTTTGCATCAAGGACCCCCTCCGCACAACCTCTGGAGCCTCGGGTACCCTCCGATCTGACCGAAGGAATACCTTCAGTCCGATCGACCAAGGTGTCAAAGACCCTCGTTCAGAGCCCTATTCCCTAAGGACCCCTTGCAATCTGCACTTTGGTCTGAACGGAGTCCAAACGCCGGTTCGACCTATCAGGACGCCAAAGGCCCCTTCGGGACCCCTTCGGCACCACCTGTTCCCAACACCCAACGCACCTCAAAAGACTAAGCAATAGAAAATGAACAGATAGCCTAAGTCTAAAGGTATCTAGCCTAGAATCAACTGATGTTAAACAGAGAACTACCAAAGCAGTGCAATTAGGCAGATAAACAAAGTATGTCAGGCCAAAACTTCTCAATGAAATGATCTAAGTATATATAAAATGAGATGAGAAGTTACTGTTCAGATTTGTCTCCTGTTCAGAACATGGCGAAGCCTGCTTCGCCCGTCGAGGTCTGCTTCGGTGGTCGAAGCTTGCTTCGCTGGTCGAAGCCTGCTTCAGAGGTTAGTTGCGAAGCCTACTTCGGAGGTTAGTTGCGAAGCCTGCCGAAAGCTGTTGTGAAAATGCCGAAGGTATGTTTTGGTCTACCCTAGTTCGAAGTGGCAGGGAGCGAAGTATGCTTCGAAGCGAAGTACGGAAGTAGCGAAGCTAGCTTCGAACCGAGTGTTTCGAAGCCTATCCTTCGAACAGAATACTTCGAACGCAACGCACAGACGGACAACCTTCGAACAAAGAAGCGAAGGCTGACACGCGACAGAGAAACCAAAACGAAGCCTACACTCTACCTTCGAACAAACACACCAAGGACCTTCGAAGAAGACGGAAGCAAACACTGAGCGAAGTCTAACAGAAAGACCAGCTTCGAACCCAACTTCGAAACCTGTCAAAGTATGGACTTCGAAGAGCTCGAGTCGGAGTACCTTCGCACAGACGTTCGAAGTATGAAACGCTGACAGTTTAAAAGGTACTTCGAAGCTAGCAACTCAGGACACAAAACGATGTTCGAAGTTCAAACGAAGGCTTCGAGTATATCAGATCGAAGCCTGCCTCACGGAGCTGAGGGGCTTCGAACAGAGAGGGTGGCTTCGCCAGAAAACAGTCAGAAAAGGTACTCAGCCTATTCTACTTCGATCAAACAGGCTACGCAGAAAAAAGCAAAAGCTGGTACTAGTGTCCTGCTGCTACAGTGTAGTAGTACTACTTGCAACAGCAAGAACTAGTACTGCTAGCGCGAAGAACACAGCCAACAGAGTAGCAAATAGTGAACAAAAACGCGCACGATACACAAAGATTCTGATCCACACTAACTCAACGCACGCCTCGCACTCAACAGAGAACAAAAACTCACTGCATTAATGAAGAACAAAAATGAATGCATGCAGAATAGAAGCCTCTAGCGGCGCACAGAAACAGGAGTAAGAGAGAGAGTGCGCAGGAAACAAAAATGACCCAAGGAATGATTGAAAAAGTGATTTCTAGAAGGGTAGTCCAACCCTAGGGATTGGGGCCCTATTTATAGGCTGCCCAATGACCTAGAATATTCTACCAGCCCCTTAGGGTTTTTTACAGACGCAGGAATAAAGGAAAAGACTCTACTGCCCTTAGGAATTTTTACAGACACGACTGACTGACTGTGGGCCTAGAGATACAGATGACTTATTCAGAAGCTAAGTTTTCATAGCGACTACGGCTTCCCTTCTGGACAGTCGGATACAAGATCAACGGTTGTCAGTTTTGCGCCGAAACTGACAAAGCCTCCACCGACTTTGCACCAGGTACCCGGATTGGGCCGGCCTGATTCCGCAGCTCTCTCAGCCTGGCAATCACTCGCCGCCCGTGTACCTGAGTCAGTCCTGGTCAACAGCCCAGTGGGTCTTCTACTGCTTCTGGCCCATGTACCCGGATTGGGCCAGCCCGACTTCGCAGCCTCCTCTGCCCGACAGTCGCTCCCTGCCCGTGTACCTGAGTCACACGCGGCCCATGAAACAGCAGATCTCTTCTTCTATTGTCCTCTTTGACTATCGTTGACAATGACTCATCACTTTTGGAGCCATGAGGCCCACGCTATTCAGCATGGCTCCTCAATCTCCCCCTTGATGAGTGCATTGTCAACACTCCTCTTCTTCAGCTCTTCAGCACCTGCGAACAAATGTGGAAACACGAAAACAAAACACAAGAAAAACAAAGAAGAAGAAAAATAAGGTAGAAGTTTAATGTAACACCCCAAATTTTCAATTCAATAAAAATATCATTAAATTCAATTTCTTGGAATTTATATTTCTGAAAATACTTTTAATTCTCTTTTATACCCTTTTGAACTACAACATAGAGTAGATGGCCAAACTAGGAGGTGAAACTTTTTGTATATGATCCTAAGACCAAAATATATTTTTGAGAATTTTTATAAATTTTTACCAAGCATGGAAGTAGCCCTA
The DNA here is from genome assembly GCA_019279435.1 of Zizania palustris. Classification (NCBI taxonomy): domain Eukaryota; kingdom Viridiplantae; phylum Streptophyta; class Magnoliopsida; order Poales; family Poaceae; genus Zizania; species Zizania palustris. The sequence goes on along the minus strand of JAAALK010000286.1, from coordinate 19,601,698 downwards.
TTATTTTAAACCAATTTCTGCAATTATTTTTAATCAGAAAATATTTTAAAACAGTATTGGGCCCTCCTCCCTCCCTTCTCACTCTCCCGACCGGCCTAGCCCGTTACCTCGCGTGCCTTAGGCTGACGACCCGACCCCACCTGTCGGCGCCGATTGCCTCCCCTCGCGCGCGCACCCGACACCGCGGCCCCACCTGTCAGCCCTCCCGCTCGCTCGCTCGCGCCCACTGGCGTGTGGCCCCCCGCCTGTCAGACCAGTCGTCTACCTCGCGCCGTCGCCCCCAAATCGTGCCGGCCAATGACCCCCGCCTCGGATCTGCCTCGCTGGCCCCTCCCGCATTGAATTGACGCCATTAAACGACTCCCCGCGCCTGGCCGACCGTTTTCCCCCGTTAAACCACGCCATTACGCCACGGGATCACCGCTACGCGTGCATGGTCGAGCCCTCGCCGGCGAGTTAATCCCCCCTCGCCGACGACCCTATTTATACCCCTAGCCTCCACCGCGTTCGACCCCCACGCCCAATCGCCGCAAGAACGAACAGAGCGCCCTCCATTCGCCTTTTAGCGCTTTCCCCCTGCTTCGCCTCCGGCCGCCCCTCACCATCGCCTCGGACCGTCCCGGCCCGCGCCTCCACCACCGTTGTGACCGCAAAGACGTCTCCTACCTTGGCCACGCCTCCGCTGGTCAAGGAGATCTCCGGATCGCCATCGCCGTCAAGCACCCGAGGAACCTTCCGCGTCTACCCTCGCCGCCGGCCACGCCCCGTTGACCCCTCGCCTCGCCTAAGGTACCGCCGTGACCGTCGTAGTGTCCTCTTTCCATTTCCAGGCTTAGATAGGACCCTAGTCGCTCGCCGTGGCCCTTGGTCCGCTCGCCGTCGCCGGAGAAGACGACCGGCACGGGTCGAGTACCCGTGCTGTGTCGGATCTGATCCCGGTCGTGCGATCGCGATCGGATGGCGCGTGTGAGCCCACGTACTCGATCTAATCCACACCGTCGGATCTGGTCAAAGCGTTACGTTTTAATCTCGCGCGTCCATTTCCATTTAAAACTCGCGATCGATCTCGTGCGTCCACGTAGTACCCTTTCGCGCGTTTTAATCCTGGCCGTCCGTTGTCACTTAAGCGCCCCGCCTCGCCTGCGCACGTTGGATCTGGATCCAACGGTCCAGATCGATCCGGCGCACGCGCACAGTGCGCGGGTTCACCGTGAGCCTGGCTCATCGTGGACCCGAGAGGGTTTAAATTTGAAAATAAATTCCAGAAAAGGTTTAAAACTTGTAAAATTCATATCTGGCGCATTTGAACTCTAAAAATTGTCATTCCAATTTCAGAAAATTCACAATATTATTCTCTACATGTTTATGCAATAAAACAGTAGGTTTACTTTGACTTTTCATGTTTATTTAAATAAGTATTCAAATGCCCTTAGGATTAAAATATAAATTCAAATGTTTAAACTTCAGAAAAATTTAGATTTATTTCCTTTCTGTCCATTTACTGAAAACCATTAAATTAACATGAACTTTTCATTTCAAATTTATTTGAGAACTTAGTATGACAATAATCACATTTAAACACCCTTTTCAAAAAAAGGCAACTCTTTAATTGCTTTAAAAATTTATTTATGAAATAAACCACAGAACTTTAACCATTGAATTTATTTTATATAAAAACAAGCCAACTTTAACTTATGTGCTTATAATGTAATGTATATTGTTTGATTGAATGTTGTGTTCTTTTATTTTACTTTACTATATCAAAAAGACTACGACGTCGCCGAGGAGCCGGAGTACTTCCCCGAAGTCCCTCCCTCTCCTTTTGCTGAACAAGGCAAGTCACCAAACTAATCGCTAAAACACATAGGTTATATATGCATTAGTCAAATGAACCCTTACAATATATTTATTTAGGATCTCCCGACCTTGATGTGCAACCCAAGCCATGCTCTCTAGCCTAAACTCCTTGTCACCATATGATAAATGTTATTAGCTAGTGTCCAATGTATCGACACGATCGCTATAGGATAAAAATGAGTCGTAGTACATGGTTCTACTATATGATCCCCATTGTTTCTTATCTATGGAATTCTGTCGTTGTTGGAGTTGTGGTTGTGAGTGAATGCATGGTGGGTTCCGGGTGCAAGCTAGGGCATTGGTCGGTAGCACCCGGGGCACTATAAGGACCGGTATGAGGGATCCGTTGCAATACACTTACGTACTAACCACAAGTCTAGTGGGTAAGTCCTAACTAAGGTATGGGTTGTTCCAAACCGAGGCCACCATTTGGAGATGGGTCAAGTTGCACCTGCGGGTGACTTGTACCAATGTGGCGCAAAAGGGGGTGCGACGTTAGCCGGGATGCGGCTCGGCGCGCCGGCGAAACCTAGAGCGGGTGGTTATCGCTTGGAACATTTCATGCTGAGGTTTTGGCACGAGTTCCTGTGGAATGGGTCATCTCGTTTGGGATGAGTGTGTGCCTTGTGGGTACAGAAGTACATCTCTGATCAGAGTCTTAAATCTTTTCGAAAAGCCGAGCCCACGGTCAAGGGCGGGTTGCGTGACATCCCCCAGTTAGTTTACTTTGAATATGTATGTGCATGATGGATTGACATGTAAGGACTGTTGAGCGAGGTGGGGCTGACTGTACCCCTCGAGTTAGTTGATGTTGTTGATATCCATATTTACTTTTCCGCATGATTAAAATATGATTACATTAAATGCAATAACTGAAACTGCACTTTTCTGCAATGTTAGCCATTACCCTTCCTTGTTTACTATCCTGCATTATTACTTGCATTTGCGGTGGCTTGTTGAGTATTTTTTGTACTCATACCCGTTGAACACCTCAGAGGATGCCTACTTTGAAGACGGTCTGGAGTAGCGACCCAGTCGTGAAGAAAGATCCTGAAGAAGACGTTCGTCATGCAGAATTTTAATTATCTTTATTACTGTTTTACCAAAACTTTGATGTAATAAATATGGTCTGCGTACCATGAATATTGTCGTATGTACGCTGTCGCATGATGAACCTCTTGTATTATTGTTTTTCTTATGAAATTCAATAATGTCTCGATTTGTTAAATCGGGGCGCTACAAGATGGTATCAGAGCCGACTCGACTGTAGGAAGCCAAACAGACCTACCTAGCCATTAGCCACAAGGAATTATTTCTCGAAAATCTACTTTATAAACTTTGTTCCTCTCCTCACTTTATTCAACTCAGCTCTCAACCTCTCCAAATCACCCAAGTGTTCATTGCCCTTGGATTTCAGCTCAGCTAAGGCAGCTAGATGAGATGGGCAATCAACACAGGGTGCGACGACAGTGGCTTGAGCATTTTTCAGCTCCAGCACGGGGAACCTCCCCCTCACGCACCAGCACCCACGCCCGCCCCACAACTCTCGGAGTTTCTGCGCGTGCGCCCGCCTATTTTCTCGAGCACCACCAACCCGATGGAGGCCGGAGATTGGCTTCGCACCATCGGAAAGAAGCTCGACCTCCTCCCCTGCACCGACCGGGAGCGAGTGGCCTTCGCCACTCACCAGCTCCAGGGTCCCGCCGCTGAATGGTGGGACAACTATCGTGAGTCCCAGCCAGAGGACCACGTGGTGACTTGGGCGGAGTTCACCATCGCTTTTCGTGCCGCCCACGTCCCCGCCGGTGTCATCGCGGTGAAACAGCAGGAGTTCCGCGACCTGCAACAAGGCAACAGGACCGTCATGGAGTACCTCCATGAGTTCAATCGCCTCGCCCGCTACGCACCCGAGGAAGTGCGCACCGATGCCCTTCGCCAAGCCAAGTTCCTCCGGGGACTCAAGGATGAGCTGTCCATCCAGCTCATCGCCACCGACTACGCCGACTTCCAATGGCTAGTCAACAAAGCGCTCATCCAAGAGACTGAGCAAAACAGGCTGGACCTCAAGAAGAGGAAGATGATCGCCTTCAAGCATCAACAGGTGAACTCGCAGAGGCCCCGCTTCGTCCCTCCGCCACCAGCGCCCGCTTACCATCCTCGGCCCGCCTACAGGCCACCTCACGCCACCGGTGGATCCAACGCCGGGCATCCTCGCCCCGCTCCACCAGCTCCGGCCGCTCAGCCAACACCAGCCGCCAAGGCTCCGATCTTAAAGGATCGCCAAGGGAGGCCGGTCGTCTGCTTCAACTACCGCAAGGAAGGGCAGTACGCACACCAGTGTCCCCACCCCAAGCAGACTCAAGGCGCGGCACCCAACCAGGCAGTTCGCGCCCGCGTCAACCACATCAGCGCGGAGGAAGCTCAGGAGGCTCCTGAAGTCGTGCTCGGTACGTTTGCTGTGAATTCCGTACCAGCCGTATTATTATTTGACTCCGGAGCAACACACTCCGTCTCGGAAGATTTTGTGAAAGCAAACGAACTGGACGTGCTCCCTCTACCCACCCCCATGGTGATTGCCACTCCCGGCAATAGGACCTTAGCCCGCTTATACAGCCCTAAGGTTCAAATTGACATCCAAGGAGTACTGTTTGGGGCCGAGCCAGTCCTCATCCAATGCACCGGACTCGACCTTATACTAGGGATGGATTGGTTGATGAAGCACAAGGGAGTGATCGACTGTGCCAACAAGTCCGTCACAGTGGCCAACCCTGAAGGCGCAGCCGTCACCTTTCGGATGACCAGTCGCAAACCACTCGGAGCATCCCTTCACTCGATAGCTCTTGAAGAGGTACCTATAGTCAAGGAGTTTGCGGATGTCTTCCCTGAAGACCTACCCGGAATGCCTCCCAAGCGGGACATCGAATTCAGAATCGAACTTGTCCCCGGGACCACTCCAATCTCCAAGCGCCCGTACCGGATGGCCGCTAATGAACTAGCTGAAGTCAAGAGCAACATCGAAGACCTAGAGCAAAAAGGGTATATTCGACCGAGTACCTCACCCTGGGGTGCACCGGTTATATTTGCCATGAAGAAGGACAAGACCAAGAGGATGTGCGTGGACTATAGAGCCTTGAACGACGTAACCATCAAGAACAAGTACCCATTGCCTCGGATCGACAACCTGTTCGATCAGCTGAAAGGATCCTCGGTGTTTTCCAAGATTGACCTCAGGTCAGGTTATCACCAATTGAGGATTAGGGAAGAAGACATACCCAAGACTGCCTTCACCTCCCGCTATGGACTCTACGAGTACACCGTGATGTCGTTCGGACTCACGAATGCCCCGGCCTTTTTCATGAACATGATGAACAATGTATTCATGGAGTTCTTGGACAAGTTCATCGTGGTATTCATCAATGATATCCTCGTTTACTCCAAGACCAAGGAAGAACACGAGACTCACCTCCGTCTGACCCTCGGAAAACTAAGGGAGCAGCAACTGTACGCCAAATACAGAAAATGCGAATTTTGGTCGTTTGAGGTGAAGTTCCTCGGCCATGTTATATCTGCCGAAGGAATAGCAGTGGACCCAACCACCGTTGAAGCGGTAACCAACTGGCTGCAGCCCACGACCGTGACCGAGATCCGGAGTTTTCTCGGAATGGCCGGATACTACCGCCGGTTCATCGAGAATTTTTCCAAGATCGCCAAGCCTATGACCAGACTTTTGCAGAAGGAAGTGAAGTTTGAATGGACCCCCGACTGCGAAGAAAGCTTCCAGACCCTCAAGAAGAAGCTAGTGTCAGCTCCTATTCTGACTCTGCCAGACATCCGGAAAGACTTCCACGTCTACTGTGATGCCTCTCGTCAAGGATTGGGATGCGTCTTAATGCAAGAAGGGAAAGTGATATCCTACGCCTCCCGACAGCTAAGGCCGCATGAGTTGAACTATCCGACCCACGACCTGGAATTAGCAGCCGTGGTTCATGCCTTGAAGATATGGAGACATTACCTTGTGGGGAATCGGTGTGAGGTCTTCACCGACCACAAGAGCCTCAAGTACATATTCACCCAACCAGATCTAAATCTCAGGCAAAGGAGATGGTTGGAACTGATCAAGGATTATGACTTGGGCATCCATTATCATCCAGGCAAGGCCAATGTGGTGGCAGACGCCCTTAGTCGAAAAGGGTACTGCAATGCCATCATGGTTCAGGACCAAGCTCCTTTACTTTACAAGGAGATGGAAAGGCTAAACCTAGGGATCACCACCCGAGCGTACCTCGCTGCCTTGGAGTCTCGGCCTGTCTTAATAGACCAGATCCGAGAAAAGCAGAAGGAAGACCCGGACATCCTGGAGATCCAGCAGAACATGAGAAAGGGTAAAGCCCCCGGATTTTCCGAGGACGAGCATGGTACCATCTGGTTCGGGAACCGGATATGCGTACCCAACCTACCTGAATTGAAGACCCTCATCCTTCAAGAAACCCACGATACTTTATACTCCATCCATCTGTAGGACCGAAAGTAGCGACCAGAGGGGGGGTGAATGGGCGCCTAAAAATTCTTGCGAATCAATGGCCTGCTCCCAATACCCAACGCACCTCGACAAACAAAAACCTCCGAAGCAAACAGATCGCAGGTGATAAAAATATTCTAGCCTAAAAACGATCGGTGTCCTAATCGAAAAGACACCAACACAGTGCTTAAAGGCAGATTAAAAGACTACTCACAGATTAAGCATCAGATTCAACACATATTCAATCAACCTCATAGTTCACACAAATGTGTAGACATAAATCAAATGTTACAGTTATCATGCATTTAAACAAACATATGACATGCACTTGGATTACACGGATGAATCAATGTATATGCATATCATATTATAAAAATAAAGTGCTTCAAGAGATTGAATCAAACATGGCGTAAGTATTCAGATTATAGAGATATATCAATAAAATCCTGAATGTAATCTGATAAAAAAAAATTACTGGAAGTGATTTAATCAAATACTGAGCATTCAGAGACTTACCGTGCTTGTTTGCCCACTAGCTCAATCTCAGCCCTTGTAGCCTCATGCACGGCTAAACAGGGACCTTGTGCAGAATCCCATTGCACACTAGCATGCCTTCGCTGACAGCAATTGTAGATGACTACTGACAGACAGCAAGAGGGGCCCACAAAGTGCTAATACAGAGACTAGATCCTAGGAGCCAGCTCTTGGTCTCTTACACACGCAAGCAAAAATTGTTTCAGCCGTGTGAAGAACAATATGCAACAGGATCAAAGTAGCTTCTGCAGAACACTGACTGAGTCTAGAAAACATAGCTGCATGGGCTAAGAACAGAACCAACCTTCCGCATGGCAGCCTAAGGCCTACAGCTACGCACAAGATAAACAAGAGCAGGTAGCTAAAAAAAAAACAGGACCTACAGATGCTCTCTCGATGCAAAAGGACCTTCCCTGACACAGTAAGAACTAGAGCAAACGACTAGCGACAGAGCCCAAGGAACTTCACGCAAAGAATAAACTAACCAGAAAAAACAGTGAAGAACTATAGCAAACCACAAGGCTGTTGCACACAAATACTCAATCCAGGCACACAAAACAACGCATCACATAATCACATCCACAGCAACGCGAGAAGATAAAGACAGGAAGAATAACAACCTTGATCAAATGATTTATCAACGAGCCAGAGATGCGAAACCTGTGAAGAGGGGTGGCGGCGCAGAAGAATAACAGGCAGGAGAGTGAATATCAAAAAGTGACCCAGAAATTTGTAAAGTGGTTTTTGTAATTGGGTGCCCTAACCCTAGGATATTGGGGCCTATTTATAGGCAGCCCATTAAATGGAAAAAATGCAGAAATACCCCTAGGGTTTTTACAGACGCTGGATAAAAATGGAAAAGACCGAAATGCCCTTAGGGTTTTTTACAGACTCGACTGACAGACTGTGGGCCTAAAGGCAAAATAGTAAAAACCTAAATAAAGGTAACTTGTCCTGATGCGGAGCTTTCGTAGCAGCTACGGCTTTGCCTCAGGACGGTCAGATCCGAAATCAACGGTCGTCAGTTTTGCGCTGAAACTGACAAAGCGTCCACCGTCTTCGCACCGGGTACCCGGATTGGGCCGGCCCGATTCCGCGACTCCCTCAGCCCGGCAATCACTCGCCGCCCGTGTACCTGAGTCAATCCCGGTCAACAGTCCAGTGGATCCTCTGCTGCTCCTAGCCCATGTACCCGGATTGGGCCAGTCCGACTTCGCGGCCCCTCTGCCCGACAGTCGCTCGCTGCCCGTGTACCTGAGTCACACGCGGCCCAGACGCAGCAGATCATCTCTCTCTTTTCAGTCCTCTTTGACTATCGTTGACAATGACTCATCACATCTGGAGCCATGAGGCCCACGCTATTCAGCATGGCTCCTCAATCTCCCCCTTGATGAGTGCATTGTCAACACTTCTCTTCATCTGCTCTTCAGTACCTGCAATCAACTGTGGAAACACGAAAACAAAACACAAGAAAACAAAGAAGAAGAAGAATAAAGTAAAAGCTCGAAAACGAGTGCAATCTCAGAAACATCAACAAGGATATCAAAAGAGTAAGGACAAACGGGACAAAAACTCCCCCTGAAACAAATCCCAGAGAAAGCCAAAACTCCCCCTTAAACTCTTATACCAAAATTTCTCCCCCTTGTTGACAAGTGAACTCATCAAGCACTCGAAAAACGACACGGACTCCCCCTGAAATGCAACTCCCCTCAAAATATGCAATGAATGCAACTGGGGTGCAAGTGGAGTGCAGAAAGCATGCTTCTCAGATATGATTGACTGCAATTACAACATCTAACAAGTATAGCAAAAGACATATTGTCTAAGACACATGGCATGATTAGTGCAACAGATGATATCTAAAGAAAGTCATTAGCACGCATTTTTCCGTTTTTGCAAACAAAAGCATCACCACATTCTCCAGTTAACAAGCGAGGTAAAACATGAGATGCAGAAGCTAACTGATATCTACCAAGATAAGCATCGTCCAAAACAAAGTGCTTCAGCAAACTTGTTGTCTTTTAAATGTTCAGGCTTTTTCATTTTCCTTTTTCATTTTCATTTTTGCCAAGGGTTATTTGCATGTCAAACCTTATGCTAACCGACCAAGTCAAGCCTAGGCCAGAACTGGACCATCAGAAGCTTAAGACATTGGTCTTGGCATACACTACACTGTCCTAGTTCATACCAAAGTGCTATGGTAAGCAGTCCAGAACAATGCAATGCGACAAGGCAAACCCACTTGGATCTTTTCAACTCAAGCATAAAAAGGCATGGAATTTTCACTCATTTGATTTTTATCATTTTTATAGCATATTTTCCATGTTAAAGCATAAAGATGTCCAAGTTGCATATCTGCATCTATGTGATGAACTAGCTACAAGGCATGTAACAGATAGCAAATGCACTCAGCCTACACAAGCTAGTTACCAGAAGCAATGGTGATCATTTTTCATGTTTAAAGCATAAAAGCCATGCATATGACAGATATCAGACATATCAAGTGAACTGAACCAACGCATGATCATAGACAAGTAATCAAAAGCATGTACCAGCTAGAATAAGTAAAGCAGTTCAATCATATAACAGAAGCAGGCTCAAAAGTGTGATATGTGAATATGTATGATATGAACACACACAAAAAGACTCAAGAAAAGAGTAAAGAAGAAGGAAATGAACTGACTCAAAATATCCTAAAAAGGATACACAACACCCAAATCCCCTCGTAAACGCTCAAAAGTAGACTGATCTAGGGGTTTGGTGAAAATGTCAGCCAACTGATGATGGGTATCAACATGAACAAGGTCAATGACACCTTTCTCATATTGATCCCGCAAAAAGTGAAAGCGCACATCAATGTGTTTGGTTTTTGAATGGAGACATGGGTTTTTCCCTACACTAATTGCACTGGTGCTGTCGCAAAACAAAGGAACTCTGGTAGGAAAGAACAACCCAAAATCTCTCAAAGTGGAAATCATCCAAACCAACTGTGAGCAGCAGCTAGCAGCAGCTACATACTCAGCCTCAGTGGTCGAAAGAGCAACTCCAGATTGCTTTCGAGAAGACCAAGAGACAAGAGAAGAACCGAGAAACTGGCAAGTACCGGAAGTCGACTTGCGATCCAACCGGCACCCACCAAAGTCAGCGTCCGAAAAGCCAGATAAATCAAGAGAAGATGATGCTGAATAGTAGAGACCAAGATCAGGCGCATAAGTGAGATACCTGAAGATGCGCTTGACAGCCTGCCGATGAGACGCGCGTGGTGAAGACTGGAAGCGCGCGCACAGTCCCACGGCGAACTGTATGTCTGGCCTCGTCGCCGTCAAGTATAGCAGCGAACCGATCATCCCTCGAAACTCTCTCTCATTGACCTTGACGCCGCTCTCGTCCTTGTCCAGGCCCCCAGATGTACCCATTGGGGTCATCTGAGGCTTCAGCTCTCCACCAAAGTCGAATTTCTTCAACATGTCCCGAGTGTACTTACCCTGGTGGATGAAGGTGCCGTCCTTGGTCTGCTTGATCTGGAGCCCTAGAAAGTACTTGAGTTCACCCATGAGGCTCATCTCGAACTCGCTGTGCATCTGCTCAGAAAACTTGGACACAAGATCATTAGTAGTACCGCCAAAGATAATATCGTCCACGTATATCTGAGCGACTAAAAAATCTGAAGCATCTCTGAGCAAGAAGAGAGTCTTATCCACAGAACCCATCACAAAGCCCTTCCCCAACAAAAACTGCTTTAACCGGTCATACCAAGCCCTGGGGGCTTGCTTTAACCCGTATAAAGCTTTCTGTAGCTTAAAAACATGTCGAGGAAACTTGGGGTTCTCAAAACCGGGGGGCTGCCTAACATAAACCTCCTCCTCTATGTACCCGTTCAGAAAAGCACTCTTGACGTCCATTTGAAAAAGCTTAAAACCCTTCGAAGCGGCAAAAGCTAAAAGAATGCGAATGGACTCAAGACGGGCAACAGGGGCGAAGGTTTCTTCAAAATCAATACCTTCCTTCTGGCAAAAACCCTGGGCAACTAGTCGAGCTTTGTTGCGCACCACAACCCCATCTTCACCTTGCTTGTTCTTGAACACCCACTTGGTGCCTATGGGGTTGCATCCTGGTGGCAGCTCTACTAGAGTCCAAACCCGATTGCGGACAAAATTCTCAAGCTCTTCTTGCATGGCATTAATCCAGTTCGAGTCAGAAAGAGCATGAGAAATGTCTCTGGGCTCAAAAGATGCAACAAAAGCAGATTCAGCAAACACAGCAAGAGAGTCAACAGATGAACGCAAAGTTCTTGAAGACACATCACCGATGATGAGCTCTGAGGGGTGATCACGCTGAACTGCTCGGGATCCCTGGTGATCTGAAGTCACCTCACCGGAGTCAGCAGCTGGCACCTCTGGACTCGACTGAGGGGGCTCGATCGAAGTGGAAGAAGTGATCAGAGGTCCGCCCTCGTCCTCAGTCGAAGTCTCAGAAGGTGTGGGCTCTGCAGGAGGTGCAGAAGGCCCACCCTCATCAGCAGCTGGAGTATCCTCATCTTCCTCGAAGATGGACTCTCCAAGCTCACCATTACCAGAAAGCTCAAAAGAAGGATTCAAAGAAGGCAAGGACTCATCAAAAGAAACTTCGCAAGTCTCGACAAGCTGCTGGGAGTCGAGGTTCCAAACACGGAAGCCTCGAGAATGCAAAGCGTAACCAAGAAAAACTCCATCCCAGCAACGAGACTCAAATTTGTCCAAATGCCCTCCCTTCTTGAGCACAAAGCACTTGCAGCCAAACGCTCGCAAGTGGCTCACCTTGGGCTGTCTACCAAACCGCAACTCATATGAGGTCTTACCTAGGTAAGCTCTAAGAAAAATGCGGTTGGCCAGATAGCAAGCCGTGTTCATGGCTTCAGCCCAAAAGCGCCTAGGAGTCCTGTGCTCATCGAGCATCGTCCTGGCCATCTCGACTAGCGTGCGGTTCTTTCGTTCCACAACGCCATTCTGTGGGGGAGTGTAAGGAGCAGAAAACTGATGGTCAAGACCCTGATCACTACAGAAGCTGACGAACTGAGAGTTCTTGAACTCAGAGCCGTTGTCGGAGCGAATTGCTCGCATCCGACCATTGTTCTCATTCTTCAGCTTCAAAATCAGGTCATGAACAAATTGAAAAGTTTCATCCTTAGACTCCAAAAAGAAAACCCACGAGAATCGAGAAAAGTCGTCAACAATCACAAGTGCATACCACTTCCCACCGACTGAGCGTACTCGAGCTGGACCAACAGTGTCCATGTGTAAAAGCTCGCCCGGATACGAAGTCATCACCTGAGTCACAGGTGAGTGAGAAGCGGCAACCATTTTACCATGACGACAGGGATGGCAAACTAGATCCTTCTCCATCTTAAGCTTGGGCAATCCTCGGATGAGGTCCATAGAGCTCAACCTGACTAGCAGGTCAAAACTCAAATGACCTAACCTCCTATGCCACTTCCAGAGCTCAGAAGAGGATCCAGCAATCAAACAACGAGAAGGGCCAAAAGAACTAGAGAAGTCAATTCGAAAAACTTTACCGAAAGGTAAGATCTGGCAAATCAAAGACCCTCTAGAATCAAACACAGAAGAATTGCCCTTCTTAAAACGCACCTCCAAACCATCCTCAAGAAGTTGTGAAACAGAGATCAAATTGAAGTTCAAATTTCCAACCAAAGCAACGTTCTTCAAAGAAAAATGGTCTGAAATGCGAATTGAGCCAATGCCACTTACTTTCCCTTGACCACTGTTCCCGAAAGTGATGTACTCTTTGGAGCTCGGGGGAGTGAGACTGGAGAACCATCTGCGATGTCCCGTCATGTGGCGAGAGCATCCTGAGTCCATGATCCAAACGTCCTCCAGTCCTCGATCCTGCACAATCAGTGGTTGTAAGTGGGAGCAAATGGTCCGGCACCGGGTTTAGCAAAAGAGCTAAACCAGTGTCGAGCCATCTGCTCAAAAGACGGAAAGCAGAAATCATCAGAAAAGCTTGGACCATAACGCGGCTCAAAGCGCGGTCCTTGGTTCTGCCTAAAACCTCGGCCACGAGGTCCAGGACCGTAGCCAAAACGGCCTGGAGCTCTGTTGGAACGGACACCACCATCTGGAGCACGGGCATGAAAGCCGTCTCCCCTACCACCACCTACACGACGCGGCCTGGCCTCCAGCCTCTCCCCGCGTCGAGGAACTCTCAGTCTACCACCCTGCTGGTAGAACTGCTCCTGACCACCACGAGCACGCTCTGCTCTCTCAACCCGCTTCCTCCTGAAGCAAAACTCTGCAAGATGCCCATCTCTCTGACAATACTCGCAATGGTAAGTGGGCTTTTTGGAATGTGGTTGAGGCTTGGGGTTCTTGGGCTTAGTGGTGTTTGGTGTCGGCTTCTTGGGTTGAGAGGGTCCAGGAAGAGAGTCAAGAGAAGTGTGGAGGTGTTTGGGCTTTGGAACCCAGATGGGCTTCTTGGGTGGAGCTTTGGGTGGTTCATGGATCACTCCATCCTTGGGCTGACAAGCCTGGGAAGACTCAGTGGAATGGGTCTTGGGATATCTCTGCTCAGGAGTCATTTTACTCCACTCCACTGCCCGGCTAATGGCACTCTCAAAGTCAGCCTTGGTGTAGGTATAACCTACCCCAAACCCATCCTGCCTCTTGAACTGCTGGATCATCATGCCGAGCTGTGGCTCTCTGGCACTGATCCAACTCAGGATAGACCGGAGGTAAAAGTTCTCATTCTGAGAATCAGCTAGCTCCTCTCTCAAAGAAGCTAGTACCTCCACCTGAGACAAGCAGGTCTCACACTCACTATCTATCTGGACAGACTTCTCGGCTTTCAGCTTAATCAACTCCATTCTAAGAGACAGACAGTTCTCACAGACAGTGGGTGGAACTGACAATGTCTCAAGCTCTAGCCTAGTCTGCGCAAGCTCAACTCTCATTCTCTCCAAATCACCCAGATGCTTATCGCCCTTAACTTTCAGCTCAGCTAAACTAGCAAGATGAGATGGGCAATCAGCACAGGGTACGACGACAGTGGCTTGAGCATCTTTCAGCTCCAGCTGAGCGCTTTCAAGCTCAGTGGCCAAAGCGTCCCTCTCATCAACCCTTTCTGTGTACCTGGACTTCAGAGTCGATAGGTCACACAGAAGCACCTCACACTTTGGGCACTCACTGCTATCACCCAAGCAAGGGGAAGAAGATAGACTCTCAATTCTGCTGTTGGCCACGGCAAGCTCACTCTCTAACTCATCTATCCTATTCTTAGCCCCTCTAAGCAGTTTTTCCCGATATTTTAACTCCTGACGATTGCTTTCAAGTAAATCAACGATTTCGCGTTCATAAGATGATACCTTTTCATTGTCGTCGTCGTCGGAGTCATCGGAGGAGCCCTTCTCTTCCTTATCCCCAAGAGCCATTGAGCAGAAACTCTTGCGGGATCTTCGGCGTTGATGTGAGCGGCTCTTCGGTCTGTCCCCGAAGGCCATGAAGCAAAGGCCTGCTGGATCATCCTTGTCCTTCCCCTTCCTGATGATGATCTCCTCATCGCTCGAGCTCGATGAAGAGGAAGAAGACGTGGACCGCTTGGAGTAGCTCTTCTCCATCTCAGCGAAGAAGGCCTTGTCGCGCTTCTTGTTCTCTCGCCGGTAGTCCTTCAGGGCCTTTCTGAAGAATCTGGTCTTTGGCTTGCCCTTGTTGAAGGAGGAACTGTCGTGCTTGCCGGAGTCGTGGAAGCCACCACCGGTGCCCTTCTTGTGGCCATTGCGCTTGGGGAAGTCGGCGATGAAGTGTCCTGGATCACCACACTCAAAGCATCCGGTCTTTGTGCCGTGTCTTTTGAACATCCTCTTATCATAGACACGACGCACCCGGTTGTTAAAAAGACACAAATCATCATCTCCCAACGACTCAAGCTGATCCTCAGTGATAGACATCAAAGAGAACCCAACACAACTCACAGAAGAAGGATCAACAGAAGGTGTAGCAAGGGCCAGAGACTTTGATCCAGAGCCAGTGAGATTTGATCTCAACTGGGTATCAACCTCGGTGGCCTTCAGCTTGCTAAACAAATCAGAAATGGTCAAGGTATCATAAGAAGTGCTCTCAATGATAGAGGATACCTTGATCTCCCAGATCTTTGGGTCCAAGGTATGAAGAACCTTGAGCGCCTGTTCGTGTTCTGAGACTAACTGAACACCCTCAGCCTTGTTGTCCCGAAGCTTGTTTATGATCGACTGAAAACGACCAAACAACGCTTCAACAGATTCACCCGGCTTTTGTGTGAAGTTCTCGTACTCACGCCGGTAGGTCTGATAGAGCCGAGCCTTGACCTGAGCTGTCCCCTCATGGTGTGCCTGGAGGGTAGCCCAGATCTCTCTCGCAGTGGAGAGATGGCTCACACGCTCAAACTCAGTGGGACCCAAACCAGAAAACAAGATGTTCACCGCTTTGCTATTGTTCACATGCTGGGCGATGATACCAGGAGAATCACGCTCAGCAACTGGCAATATGACAAACGTAGCGTGAACACAAATGTCCCAGATGTCCGAGCTTTGGCTCATGAGATAGGCTCGCATGCGAGTCTTCCAATAATTATAGCCATAAGCTTCCAAGGACGGGACCTTGCCAGGAGACGTCATGATCACTACTGGGGTTTAGAACCGGTTAAGGTATGGAAAAACCCTAACCAGGCTCTGATACCACTTGTAGGACCGAAAGTAGCGACCAGAGGGGGGGTGAATGGGCGCCTAAAAATTCTTGCGAATCAATGGCCTGCTCCCAATACCCAACGCACCTCGACAAACAAAAACCTCCGAAGCAAACAGATCGCAGGTGATAAAAATATTCTAGCCTAAAAACGATCGGTGTCCTAATCGAAAAGACACCAACACAGTGCTTAAAGGCAGATTAAAAGACTACTCACAGATTAAGCATCAGATTCAACACATATTCAATCAACCTCATAGTTCACACAAATGTGTAGACATAAATCAAATGTTACAGTTATCATGCATTTAAACAAACATATGACATGCACTTGGATTACACGGATGAATCAATGTATATGCATATCATATTATAAAAATAAAGTGCTTCAAGAGATTGAATCAAACATGGCGTAAGTATTCAGATTATAGAGATATATCAATAAAATCCTGAATGTAATCTGATAAAAAAAATTACTGGAAGTGATTTAATCAAATACTGAGCATTCAGAGACTTACCGTGCTTGTTTGCCCACTAGCTCAATCTCAGCCCTTGTAGCCTCATGCACGGCTAAACAGGGACCTTGTGCAGAATCCCATTGCACACTAGCATGCCTTCGCTGACAGCAATTGTAGATGACTACTGACAGACAGCAAGAGGGGCCCACAAAGTGCTAATACAGAGACTAGATCCTAGGAGCCAGCTCTTGGTCTCTTACACACGCAAGCAAAAATTGTTTCAGCCGTGTGAAGAACAATATGAAACAGGATCAAAGTAGCTTCTGCAGAACACTGACTGAGTCTAGAAAACATAGCTGCATGGGCTAAGAACAGAACCAACCTTCCGCATGGCAGCCTAAGGCCTACAGCTACGCACAAGATAAACAAGAGCAGGTAGCTAAAAAAAAACAGGACCTACAGATGCTCTCTCGATGCAAAAGGACCTTCCCTGACACAGTAAGAACTAGAGCAAACGACTAGCGACAGAGCCCAAGGAACTTCACGCAAAGAATAAACTAACCAGAAAAAACAGTGAAGAACTATAGCAAACCACAAGGCTGTTGCACACAAATACTCAATCCAGGCACACAAAACAACGCATCACATAATCACATCCACAGCAACGCGAGAAGATAAAGACAGGAAGAATAACAACCTTGATCAAATGATTTATCAACGAGCCAGAGATGCGAAACCTGTGAAGAGGGGTGGCGGCGCAGAAGAATAACAGGCAGGAGAGTGAATATCAAAAAGTGACCCAGAAATTTGTAAAGTGGTTTTTGTAATTGGGTGCCCTAACCCTAGGATATTGGGGCATATTTATAGGCAGCCCATTAAATGGAAAAAATGCAGAAATACCCCTAGGGTTTTTTACAGACGCTGGATAAAAATGGAAAAGACCGAAATGCCCTTAGGGTTTTTTACAGACTCGACTGACAGACTGTGGGCCTAAAGGCAAAATAGTAAAAACCTAAATAAAGGTAACTTGTCCTGATGCGGAGCTTTCGTAGCAGCTACGGCTTTGCCTCAGGACGGTCAGATCCGAAATCAACGGTCGTCAGTTTTGCGCTGAAACTGACAAAGCGTCCACTGTCTTCGCACCGGGTACCCGGATTGGGCCGGCCCGATTCCGCGACTCCCTCAGCCCGGCAATCACTCGCCGCCCGTGTACCTGAGTCAATCCCGGTCAACAGTCTAGTGGATCCTCTGCTGCTCCTAGCCCATGTACCCGGATTGGGCCAGTCCGACTTCGCGGCCCCTCTGCCCGACAGTCGCTCGCTGCCCGTGTACCTGAGTCACACGCGGCCCAGACGCAGCAGATCATCTCTCTCTTTTCAGTCCTCTTTGACTATCGTTGACAATGACTCATCACATCTGGAGCCATGAGGCCCACGCTATTCAGCATGGCTCCTCACCATCCCGGGAGTACAAAGATGTATCAAGATCTGAAGGAGAAATATTGGTGGGTCAGCATGAAGAGGGAAATAGCTGAGTATGTGGCCAAGTGCGACACATGCCGTCGAGTCAAGGCAGAGCATCAGAGACCTGCCGGACTTCTTCAACCTCTCAAGGTCCCTGAATGGAAGTGGGAAGAGATAGGAATGGACTTCATCACGGGACTGCCCAGAACCCAAGCTGGTCACGATTCTATCTGGGTGATCGTCGAACGACTCACCAAGGTAGCTCACTTCGTTCCGGTCAAGACAACTTACACCGTCGCCAAGTTGGCTGAGTTGTATATGACCCGGATCGTGTGCCTTCACAGAGTTCCTAAGAAGATTGTATCTGACCGCGGGAGTCAGTTTACCTCCAAGTTTTGGAAGAACCTTCAAGAGGAACTCGGCACCCGGCTGAACTTTAGCACCGCCTATCATCCACAGACCGACGGTCAAACCGAAAGGGTCAACCAGATATTGGAGGATATGCTTAGAGCTTGTGCTCTAGACTTTGGTGGAATGTGGGATAAGAACTTACCGTATGCAGAGTTCTCCTACAACAACAGCTATCAAGCCAGCCTGCAAATGTCCCCGTTCGAAGCACTCTATGGACGTAAGTGCAGAACGCCGTTGCTCTGGGATCAGACCGGAGAGTTGCAACTATTTGGGACTGATCTATTAAGAGAAGTTGAAGAGAAGGTTAAGATCATAAGAGACCGATTGAAGGCAGCCCAATCCCGCCAGAAGAGCTATGCCGACAACCGTCGAAGAGACCTAGCCTTTGAGGAGGGAGATTATGTCTATCTCCGAGTCACTCCCCTCCGTGGCACTCAAAGGTTCAACATGAAAGGCAAACTAGCACCCCGCTACGTCGGACCTTTCCAGATCCTCCGACGACAAGGAGAAGTGGCATATCAACTTGAACTGCCTCCATCCTTGGCAGGAGTTCATGATGTGTTCCATGTCTCTCAGCTGAAGAAGTGCCTCCGTGTACCCATCGAGCAAGCCGACCTCCAGCAGCTCAATGTCCAAGAAGACTTGACCTACATAGAGAAACCCATCAAGATCCTGAAAACCAAGGAAAGGGTAACCAGAAGTCGCGTTGTTCGCTTCTGCAAGGTTCAATGGAACAACCATCCCGCCGAAGAAGCCACTTGGGAAAAGGAAGACGAACTGAAAGCCCAATACCCCGAGTTATTCGAGTAGCGTTCCAATCTCGAGGACGAGATTCTTTGTAAGGGGGATAGGTTTGTAACACCCCAAATTTTCAATTCAATAAAAATATCATTAAATTCAATTTCTTGGAATTTATATTTCTGAAAATACTTTTAATTCTCTTTTATACCCTTTGAACTACAACATAGAGTAGATGGCCAAACTAGGAGGTGAAACTTTTGTATATGATCCTAAGACCAAAATATATTTTTGAGAATTTTTATAAATTTTTACCAAGCATGGAAGTAGCCCTATTATTTTAAACCAATTTCTGCAATTATTTTTAATCAGAAAATATTTTAAAACAGTATTGGGCCCTCCTCCCTCCCTTCTCTCTCTCCCGACCGGCCCAGCCCGTTACCTCGCGCGCCTTAGGCTGACGACCCGACCCCACCTGTCGGCGCCGATTGCCTCCCCTCGCGCGCGCACCCGACACCGCGGCCCCACCTGTCAGCCCTCCCGCTCGCTCGCTCGCGCCCACTGGCGTGTGGCCCCCCGCCTGTCAGACCCGTCGTCTACCTCGCGCCGTCGCCCCCAAATCGCGCCGGCCGACGACCCCCGCCTCGGATCCGCCTCGCTAGCCCCTCCCGCATTGAATTGACGCCATTAAACGACTTCTCGCGCCTGGCCAACCGTTTTCCCCCGTTAAACCACGCCATTACGCCACGGGATCACCGCTACGCGTGCATGGCCGAGCCCTCGCCGGCGAGTTAATCCCCCCTCGGCTTTCCTTGTATTCGTCGCCCGTTATCCCTCGCCGACGACCCTATTTATACCCCTAGCCTCCACCGCGTTCGACCCCCACGCCCAATCACCGCAAGAACGAACAGAGCGCCCTCCATTCGCCTTTTAGCGCTTTCCCCCTGCTTCGCCTCCGGCCGCCCCTCACCGTCGCCTCGGACCGTCCCGGCCCGCGCCTCCGCCACCGTCGTGACCGCAAAGACGTCTCCTACCTCGGCCACGCCTCCGCTGGTCAAGGAGATCGCCGGATCGCCATCGCCGTCAAGCACCCGAGGAACCTTCCGCGTCTACCCTCGCCGCCGGCCACGCCCCGTCGACCCCTCGCCTCGCCTAAGGTACCGCCGTGACCGCCGTAGTGTCCTCTTTCCATTTCCAGGCTTAGATAGGACCCTAGTCACTCGCCGTGGCCCCTGGTCCGCTCGCCGTCGCCGGAGAAGACGACCGGCACGGGTCGAGTACCCGTGCCGTGTCGGATCTGATCCCGGCCGTGCGATCGCGATCGGATGGCGCGTGTGAGCCCACGTACTCGATCTAATCCGCACCGTCGGATCTGGTCAAAGTGTTACGTTTTAATCTCGCGCGTCCATTTCCATTTAAAACCCGCGATCGATCTCGTGCGTCCACGTAGTACCCTTTCGCGCGTTTTAATCCTGGCCGTCCGTTGTCACTTAAGCGCCCCGCCTCGCCTGCGCACGTTGGATCTGGATCCAACGGTCCAGATCGATCCGGCGCACGCGCACAGTGCGCGGGTTCACCGTGAGCCTGGCTCATCGTGGACCCGAGAGGGTTTAAATTTGAAAATAAATTCAAGAAAAGGTTTAAAACTTGTAAAATTCATATCTGGCGCATTTGAACTCTAAAAATTGCCATTCCAATTTCAGAAAATTCACAATATTATTCTCTACATGTTTATGCAATAAAAACAGTAGGTTTACTTTGACTTTTCATGTTTATTTAAATAAGTATTCAAATGCCCTTAGGATTAAAATATAAATTCAAATGTTTAAACTTCAGAAAAATTTAGATTTATTTCCTTTCTGTCCATTTACTAAAAACCATTAAATTAACATGAACTTTTCATTTCAAATTTATTTGAGAACTTAGTATGACAATAATCACATTTAAACACCCTTTTCAAAAAAAGGAAACTCTTTAATTGCTTTAAAAATTTATTTATGAAATAAACCACAGAACTTTAACCATTGAATTTATTTTATATAAAATCAAGCCAACTTTAACTTATGTGCTTATAATGTAATGTATATTGTTTGATTGAATGTTGTGTTCTTTTATTTTACTTTACTATATCAAAAAGACTACGACGTCGCCGAGGAGCCGGAGTACTTCCCCGAAGTCCCTCCCTCTCCTTTTGCTGAACAAGGCAAGTCACCAAACTAATCTTTTGAGCATATTGAACCAATGTTTGATTAAACTATCGCTAAAACACATAGGTTATATATGCATTAGTCAAATGAACCCTTACAATATATTTATTTAGGATCCCCCGACCTTGATGTGCAACCCAAGCCATGCTCTCTAGCCTAAACTCCTTGTCACCATATGATAAATGTTATTAGCTAGTGTCCAATGTATCGACACGATCGCTATAGGATAAAAATGAGTCGTAGTACATGGTTCTACTATATGATCCCCATTGTTTCTTATCTATGGAATTCTGTCATTGTTGGAGTTGTGGTTGTGAGTGAATGCATGGTGGGTTCCGGGTGCAAGCTAGGGCATTGGTCGGTAGCACCCGGGGCACTATAAGGACCGGTCTGAGGGATCTGTTGCAATACACTTACGTACTAACCACAAGTCTAGTGGGTAAGTCCTAACTGAGGTATGGGTTGTTCCAAACCGAGGCCACCATTTGGAGATGGGTCAAGTTGCACCTGCGGGTGACTTGTACCAATGTGGCGCAAAAGGGGGTGCGACGTTAGCTGGGATGCGGCCCGGCGCGTCGGCGAAACCTAGAGCGGGTGGTTATCGCTTGGAACATTTCATGCTGAGGTTTTGGCACGATTTCCCGTGGAATGGGTCATCTCGTTTGGGATGAGTGCGTGCCTTGTGGGTACAGTAGTACATCTCTGATCAAAGTCTTAAATCTTTTCGAAAAGTCGAGCCCACGGTCAAGGGCGGGTTGCGTGACATCCCCCAGTTAGTTTACTTTGAATATGTATGTGCATGATGGATTGACATGTAAGGACTGTTGAGCGAGGTGGGGCTGACTGTACCCCTCGAGTTAGTTGATGTTGTTGATATGCATATTTACTTTTCCGCATGATTAAAATATGATTACATTAAATGCAATAACTGAAACTGCACTTTTCTGCAATGTTAGCCATTACCCTTCCTTGTTTACTATCCTGCATTATTACTTGCATTTGCGGTGGCTTGTTGAGTACTTTTTGTACTCATACCCGTTGAACACCTCAGAGGATGCCTACTTCGAAGACGGTCTGGAGTAGCGACCCAGTCGTGAAGAAAGATCCTGAAGAAGACGTTCATCATGCAGAATTTTAATTATCTTTATTACTGTTTTACCAAAACTTTGATGTAATAAATATGGTCTGCGTACCATGAATATTGTCGTATGTACGCTGTCGCATGATGAACCTCTTGTATTATTATTTTTCTTATGAAATTCAATAATGTATCGATTTGTTAAATCGGGGCGCTACAAGATGGTATCAGAGCCGACTCGACTGTAGGAAGCCAAACAGACCCACCTAGCCATTAGCCACAAGGAATTATTTCTCGAAAATCTACTTTATAAACTTTGTTCCTCTCCTCACTTTATTCAACTCAGCTCTCAACCTCTCCAAATCACCCAAGTGTTCATTGCCCTTGGATTTCAGCTCAGCTAAGGCAGCTAGATGAGATGGGCAATCAACACAGGGTGCGACGACAGTGGCTTGAGCATCTTTCAGCTCCAGCTGAGCGCTTTCAAGCTCAGTGGCCAAAGCGTCCCTCTCATCAACCCTTTCTGTGTACCTGGACTTCAGAGTCGACAGGTCACACAGAAGCACCTCACACTTCGGGCACTCACTGCTATCACCCAAGCAAGGGGAAGAAGATAGACTCTCAATTCTGTCGTTGGCCACTGCAAGCTCACTCTCTAACTCATCTATCCTCTTCTTAGCCCCCCTAAGCAGTTTTTCCCGATATTTCAACTCCTGATGATTGCTCTCAAGTAAATCAACGATTTCGCGCTCGTAGGATGATACCTTGTGGTCGTCGTCATCGGAGTCGTCGGAGGAGCTCTTTTCTTCCTTATCCCCAAGAGCCATTGAACAGAAGCTCTTGCGGGATCTTCGGCGTTTGTGTGAGCGGCTCTTCGGCTTGTCTCCGAAGGCCATGAAGCGGAGACCCGTCGGATCGTCCTTGTCCTTCCCCTTCCTGATGGCGATCTCCTCATCGCTTGAGCTCGATGAAGAGGAAGAAGACGTGGACCGCTTGGAGTAGCTCTTCTCCATCTCGGCGATGAAGGCCTTGTCGCGCTTCTTGTTCTCTCGCCGGTAGTCCTTCAGGGCCTTCTTGAAGAATCGGGTCTTCGGCTTGCCCTTGTTGAAGGATGAGCTCTCATGCTTGCCGGAGTTGTGGAAGCCACCACCGGTTCCCTTCTTGTGACCATTGCGCTTGGGGCAGTCGGCGATGAAGTGTCCTGGATCACCACACTCAAAGAATCCGGATTTTGTGCCATGTCTTTTGAACATTCTCTTGTCATAGACACGATGCACCAGGTTGTTAAAGAGACACAAATCATCATCTCCCAACAACTCAAGCTGGTCCTCAGTGATAGACATCAAAGAGAACCCAGCACAGCTCATAGAAGAAGGATCAACAGAAGGTGTAGCAAGGGCCAGAGATTTTGATCCAGAACCAGTGAGATTTGATCTCAGCTGGAGATCAACCTCAGTAGCCTTCAGCTTGCTAAACAACTCAGAAATGGTCAAGGTATCATAAGAAGTACTCTCAATGATAGAAGATACATTGATCTCCCAGATCTTTGGGTCCAAGGTATGGAGAACCTTGAGCGCCTGCTCATGATCTGAGACTAACTGAGCACCCTCAGCCTTGTTGTCCCGAAGCTTGTTTATGATCGACTGAAAACGACCAAACAAAGCCTCAACAGATTCACCCGGCTTCTGTGTGAAATTCTCATATTCACGCCAGTAGGTCTGATAGAGCCGAGCCTTGACCTGTGCTGTTCACTCATGGTGTGCCTTGAGGGTAGCCCAGATCTCTCTCGCAGTGGAGAGATGGCTCACACGCTCAAACTCAGTGGGACCTAAACCAGAGAAAAGAATGTTCACAGCCTTACTGTTGCTCAGATGCTGAGCAATGATACCAGCAGTACCATGCTCAGCGACTGGCAATATGACAAACGTGGTGTGAACGCAAATGTCCCAAATGTCCGAACCCTGGCTCATGAGATAGGCTCGCATGCGAGTCTTCCAATAGTTATAGCCATAGGCTTCCAAGGACGGGACCTTGCCAGGAGACGTCATGGTCACTACTGGGGTTTAGAACCGGTTAAGGTATGGAAAAACCCTAACCTCGCTCTGATACCACTTGTAGGACCGAAAGTAGCGACCAGAGGGGGGTGAATGGGCGCCTTAAAAATTCTTTCGAATATATGGCATGTTCCCAACACCCAACGCACCTCAAAAGACTAAGCAATAGAAAATGAACAGATAGCCTAAGTCTAAAGGTATCTAGCCTAGAATCAACTGATGTTAAACAAAGAACTACCAAAGCAGTGCAACTAGGCAGATAAACAAAGTATGTCAGGCCAAAACTTCTCAATGAAATGATCTAAGTATATATAAAGTGAGATGAGAAGTTACTGTTCAGATTTGTCTCCTGTTCGGAACATGGCGAAGCCTGCTTCGCCCGTCGAGGTCTGCTTCGGTGGTCGAAGCTTGCTTCGCTGGTCGAAGCCTGCTTCACTGGTCGAAGCCTGCTTCGGAGGTTAGTTGCGAAGCCTGCTTCGGAGGTTAGTTGCGAAGCCTGCTTCGGAGGTTAGTTGCGAAGCCTGCCAAAAGCTGTTGTGAAAATGCCGAATGTATGTTTTGGTCTAGCCTAGTTCGAAGTGGCAGGGAGCGAAGTATGCTTCGAAGCGAAGTACGGAAGTAGCGAAGCTAGCTTCGAACCGAGTGCTTCGAAGTCTATCCTTCGAACAGAATACTTCGAACGCAACGCACAGACGGACAACCTTCGAACAAAGAAGCGAAGGCTGACACGCGACAGAGAAACCAAAACGAAGACTACACTCTACCTTCGAACAAACACACCAAGGACCTTCGAAGAAGACGGAAGCAAACACTGAGCGAAGTCTAACAGAAAGACCAGCTTCGAACCCAACTTCGAAACCTGTCAAAGTATGGACTTCGAAGAGCTCGAGTCGGAGTACCTTCGCACAGACGTTCGAAGTATGAAACGCTGACAGTTTAAAAGGTACTTCGAAGCTAGCAACTCAGGACACAAAACGAAGTTCGAAATTCAAACGAAGCCTTCGAGTATATCAGATCGAAGCCTGCCTCACGGAGCTGAGGGGCTTCGAACAGAGAGGGTGGCTTCGCCAGAAAACAGTCAGAAAAGATACTCAGCCTATTCTACTTCGATCAAAAAGGCTACGCAGAAAAAAGCAAAAGCTGGTACTAGTGTCCTGCTGCTACAGTGTAGTAGTACTACTTGCAACAGCAAGAACTAGTACTGCTAGCGCGAAGAACACAGCCAACAGAGTAGCAAATAGTGAACAAAAACGCGCACTGTACACAAAGATTCTGATCCACACTAACTCAATGCACGCCTCACACTCAACAGAGAACAAAAACTCACTGCATTAATGAAGAACAAAAATGAATGCATGCAGAATAGAAGCCTCTGGTGGCGCACAGAAACAGGAGTAAGAGAGAGAGTGCGCAGGAAACAAAAATGACCCAAGGAATGATTGAAAAAGTGATTTCTAGAAGGGTAGTCCAACCCTAGGGATTGGGGCCCTATTTATAGGCTGCCCAATGACCTAGAATATTCTACCAGC
This sequence comes from Zizania palustris, assembly GCA_019279435.1. NCBI lineage: Eukaryota > Viridiplantae > Streptophyta > Magnoliopsida > Poales > Poaceae > Zizania > Zizania palustris. The sequence continues at coordinate 19,576,139 of JAAALK010000286.1, read as the reverse complement.
CCCTTAGGGTTTTTTACAGACGCAGGAATAAAGGAAAAGACTCTACTGCCCTTAGAAATTTTTACAGACACGACTGATTGACTGTGGGCCTAGAGATACAGATGACTTATCCGGAAGCTAAGTTTTCGTAGCGACTACGGCTTCCCTTTTGGACAGTCGGATACAAGATCAACGGTTGTCAGTTTTGCACCGAAACTGACAAAGCCTCCACCGACTTTGCACCAGGTACCCGGATTGGGCCGGCCTGATTCCGCAGCTCTCTCAGCCCGGCAATCACTCGCCGCCCGTGTACCTGAGTCAGTCCTGGTCAACAACACAGTGGGTCTTCTACTGCTTCTGTCCCATGTACCCGGATTGGGCCAGCCCGACTTCGCAGCCTCCTCTGCCCGACAGTCGCTCCCTGCCTGTGTACCTGAGTCACACGCGGCCCATGAAACAGCAGATCTCTTCTTCTGTTGTCCTCTTTGACTATCATTGACAATGACTCATCACTTCTGGAGCCATGAGGCCCACACTATTCAGCATGGCTCCTCACCACCTTCCCGTCGAATCGAACACAGAAGATATCCTTCGGTGCCCCACTTTGCACCGTCGGTTCGACCAACGGCATAGTGTCGATCTGACCGGCTTGCATAGGTCGGTCTCACCGCCGTGATTACTTTGGCCCAACCGGCCCTGATTTGGCCGGCTGACTTCTTTTTCACACAATTCGGCCAATTGGGTCTTACCCCTAGGGTTTGATCTGGTTTCCTGGCGACTCTATTATTCCCTTACCACTATTTTAAGGGTCGCCGGAATGCGACGTCGGCGTCGTATTATGCTTATGGGTTTACCTCTAAGTATCCACATGCTATTGGATTGTCGAACCGACCCAAGTGTGAGGGTGCGTTTTAGCGTCAACAGTTGGATCAATGCCATGCATGATGAACTTGAAAATTTTGAAAGAAACCAAGTCTGGTCACTTGTAAATCCCCTCCCAAGTGTGAGCTTCTATTTTCGTAAACTACAGTGAGCAATTTCAGAATACCTGTATAGCACAATACACAGCAAAACTGAACTAAAACATACAACCAATAGCAATTACTGATTCACAACAGGAAGCTCACTTCACAAAATATATCTCGGCAGATTGAATTAGATATGTTAAACAACACACAGTTTTGAATCTCAATTCAAATTCTGAAAAAACAGTACTGAATAGATTCATTGATGTTTTGTAAACTGATCGGATTTCAAGTTGATACACAAGAGTAAACTGCAAAAACAGTACAGAATTAACACCTTCAGCAGCTGAAACAAAAACCAGATTAACAACCCTTCTACCAAATTTGTATTAAGCTTCAATGCACATAGTACACACAGCTAAACAAAATCTGGACAGACCAATTCTGAAAATTCAGAGTGAAGATAAAAAATGTTCTTGAGGAATATATCAAATCTGTAAAACAGGTTTCAATTTTTTGATGAACATTCTTTAGTAGTTAACCAAGGTCCAACTAGATCTGACTTCACTCATGAAACAATTTAGAATTTAGTAGATGTAATCTAGTAATAGCACTTCTTGAATCATTTCTGAAAACAAACAGTACTGCAAAACTGAAACAACTTTGTTGATGCATAGTGAAAGGATGGATCAAACCTGAATCAGATTGTTTTAGTCCAGAACAACATTCATCCAAAGAAGCAAGTGACTAAATCAAACTCATTCAATGCAACTAATCCTCACGTTCAACTCCAAAGAGGATAAAATTTAGAACTATACAGATCAAACACTTAGGTACTAGAAGAAAATAGAGATATCAGATGATTGAAAACTGAATAGACAAGCACACATATAGTCTGAAATGAAGATAAAACTAAACAAGATTTCAGATCAATCTTTTAGCCATTCTTCACATACACAAGTCACACAATCATCGAGAAACATGACTAACTTCATGAAACAGGTAAACTGACAACATTCAAAAACAGAGCCTAGAACAAGTGATTTGCAAGAAGACTAACTAGATTCAAGGATCCATCAAGTTCAACACAGAACATACAAATTCCTCAATGAATTTCCACATAAAACATCAAACAAGTCATCACAAAATTTTCAGAGAGAAAGGATGAATACTTACTGGTTTAATCACTTGAAATCAAACCACACCTTATGATGAACAGGAACATGTCGGCAGCACTATATCGCAATCGAAAAATCATGTCCAGAATACTGTAGATCATCCAGAATCGGTAGAACAAAGTTTTGTCTCTCTTTTCATTGAAAATTTTTGATTCAATTGGCTCAGAAAACTTTTTGATTCAATGAAAACAGAAAAAAGAACAAAACTACTTTGCATGAACTCAAAAACAGAAATAGAATAAAAGCTAATCCTCAATTTCTGCAAACATGATTATGAAATACCTTTGATTCCCTTCAACCAATATATCACTCTATAAACATCCCCAAAGATCAGCCAAGATGTTGATAAACACTTGATGAAACATTTCATCAAACATGTGGGGAGCAAAACCAAAACTGAAACAAATTTCAGAGTAATTTTTTCAGCACTGTGGTTCCTACTTTGAGCAGCAAAATAATTCAGAAGAAATCACAGGAACATGTTGTAACTTTTGAAAATGGATCATTCAAATCATGCACAACAAAAGTTATATAAACTTCAACATCATCTTCTACACCAGATTCTCCAGAAAACGCAGCACAAAAACGAATTCAGTCACAGATGCATATCTGCGCTGGAAGAGAGATTACAGTGAATAGGTGTGCCGTAGTTTCTGTGCTCAATCCAAAAATTCACTGGAAAATACTGCTCATCGTCCAAAACTCTTCAAACTGAAGTTTTCTCAAGTTTTTTCATAGCAAAATTTGTCTCTCAAGTGCTCTAATGGTTCAGCCAACATGGGGGGATAATATCCTACCAACTCCTCTTCTAGAAGCCCCATTTGACACATAGACCCTTAGTAATTTCAGATTTAACAATTCTGAAAATTACCCTATAAAAACTAAAAGTAAAATTACAAATTGACTCTCCTTTTAATATAATTTCAAAGTAGAACCACTCTAAAAATTATACTAAGAGGTTACAGTACCAAACTGAAAACTTAAACTAAAACTAGACACCTATTTATTGAATTAAAAAACATTAAACGTTTCGACGGTTTTCAGCAAAAACCGACAAATCCTCTCAACCCTTCGACTCGTGACACCGCTTCGCGACTCCGAGCGCCAGCAAGACACTTCCGCTCTCGATCCCCTCGAGCCGCCTGAATGCTTGTCCTGGCCTCCCTATCGCGAACCCGGTCATCACGCCGTCGTAGTCAGCCGTCCATCCAAGTCTCGCTCCATCTCTTCGTGCACTCTTGAGATCTTCTCCAACTTTGTCCGGCCTCCCTGATCCTCTGGCATCAAGCTCCCCACTTGACCCTTGATCACCCGCCGTCTACCATCGGTCAGCATCTCCACCCTGCACAAACAAGACAAGCCAAACCAAGGACGTGACGCACCACTGAAACCCTCGGCAGTCAATCCTCCACACCACATCGAAACCCTCGATGCACTCAACCCACTCTAAACTACTCATCCGCTTATATGCTCATCCTTGTCAATCACTCATCATTTAGACCGAAACCACCTTTTAAATTATCTACATGATGCTTTAGTTTTTGGATTGCTCGGTTAAGGGGGATTTGGCTTTCATGTTGATGCGCTTTTGATGCTTTTGATTTGCCTTGCATAAGGTTTTTGCCCAAGCCGGTTTTGCCCAAGCAGGGAGATCCTTTATCAAGTGACATGTTTTGCTCTTTTATGAGTTTTTATGGTCACTTGTGCGCTTAATTTGCTATCCTCATCATGTCTTTGCTTTGGGGTTGTCAAATTAAGCGCACAAGTGACCATAAAAACTCATAAAAGAGCAAAACATGTCACTTGATAAAGGATCTCCCTGCTTGGGCAAAACCTGCTTGGGCAAAAACCTTATGCAAGGCAAATCAAAAGCATCAAAAGCACATCGCATCAAAACCGCATCAACATGAAAGCCAACTCCCCCTTAACCAAGCAATCCAAAAACCAAAGCATCATGTAGATCATTTCTCCCCCTTTGACAATACAAGCATCAAGGAGATAAAAAGATGCAAAGAGAGGAATGAGAGTAAAGCAGAAATGTGAGCTTCTGAAACATGAGCAGTTGTAATTACAGTACAATCAATCATTCGCCTTGAATATTGTCTAAATGTACTGAAAGCCATCCTCATATGAATACCATCTAATCAAAAGGCATGAGCAAGCATTTTCAGGTTTTAGCAAATAAAAGCATCACCACTCAGACTAGTATACTAGACATGTCAAGGCATGAGATTTAAAAGCTAAACAAGCACACACTAGATAAGCGTATCCCACTACAAGGTGCTTCAGCAAACATGATATGCAATGAATTTCAAATTTTTCATTTTTGTGCCAGGGGTTATTTGCATGTCAACCTTATGCTAACCGACCATGCTAAGCCTAGGTTAAAACCATCAGAAGCTTAAAGAAATGGTCTCAGCAAACACTACAATGTCACGGTTCTTACCAAAGTGTTATGGTAAGCCGTCCAGAACAAAATAGTGCGACAAAGAAAACCCACCTGGATCTTTTCGAATTTCAGCACACAAAAGCATGAATATCATCCATCTTCATTTTCATTTTCATTCAATTTTCACTTTCATTTTCATTCATTTTAATTTTCATTCAATTTTGATGAAATCAAGTTGCGTATTAGCATCCAAGTAAAAAAGGACCTAGCTATCAGGTGTGTAAAAGATAGCAAAAGCACTTAGCCAATTCATGCTAGTTTCTAGACTAAGCAGTGACCATTTTCAAATTTTCACAAATAAAAGACATGCTCATGTCAATTCTTAGATGAAATCATGCCAAGTACAGTCAACAGTATTAAAGACAATACTACAAAGGCATAATGAAGCATGTACTTGTAAAAGCAATTAATCATATGATAGAACCTCATGCGATGCTACACAACTCCCCCTCAAAACATGCTAGTATCTCTCGGATGCTCAGTGAGAGGATGAGATAAAAATTGTTTTGGAATCCAGTAGCGCAAAACTCGAGATCTAGGCAAAGTAGTAGACTAACCATGCACAGGAGATAAGCCATGATAAAAAGTGTGTGGTCTAGCAATAAAGCATGAACATGGAAATTGATGAGGTCTCCCAACCTATTGAGCATCAAAGCCTCTTACACGTGATCTATCACCATATGAAGCATAATGTACACCACGAGGGGCAAAATCACTCTCAAAACCATGTGGAGCCTCAAAATCAGGATGAGAGCGAAAAGTAGACTCATGCATACCTAAAGATGGGTAATGCATGTCATGAAAGCTCATAGCAAAAGACCGTCGCTCATCCCTGATACGACGAAAGCAAAACCCAATCAAATGACCCACCCGATGACAATAAGAACAATGATACACTTTTTTGGGTGTGTGAGTATGGGTCTCAGGCGCAAATCTCACAATTTTCTTGGGTTTTGGCTGAGGAGGTTCATCTGAAGCACGAAAAGCTTTATTTTTTGGTTGGGTAGGATTCTTGGCTTTTTGATCGGTGTCTAACTGGGCTCTCTCTTTCTCAAGGGTAGTGGGAGGAGTGAACACAGTTTCACTCAAAGTGTTTGGACTAGTTCTCTCAAAACCCAACCTGAGAGCTAACCCTGCCCTATCAGCACACATTTCGGTTTTAGCCAAAAGCAGGTCCATCCTACCATTTCCTTCGGTGCATTTTTCAACTACGGAGAGAAGGTAGTCATTCTCACATTTCAATTTTTCCGCATGCTCTCTAGAAAAGTTGAGTTGGTCGTTAAGGGTGATGCAGGTGCGACACGCCGGCTGCACATCCTTAGAACACTCAGCACTCTCCAATCTAGCCTTAAGTTCATCAACATGCCTATCTCTCAAATTGATGCTCTGAACAAGCAAAGGACACTTCAGGCATTCGTTAATGACCGCAGGACTAGACTCCACCAACAAAAGCTGCTTTTCGGTTAATTCAAGTTTTTCAACAGTTTGAGCATGTATAAAACACAGCTGAGAAAGCTCATCCATAATAGTAAGACATGACTCACAATCGGCAACATCAGACTTAGATTTCAAAATAGCAAGTTCAGTGGAGATAGCTTTAAGTCTGAGTTTTAGTTCTTTACGTTCTTTAGCAGCAAGTTTAAGAAATCTATCCTGAGAATAAATAGCATCATGCAATTCATCATTCTGAACAAGAAGCTGATCATGGGATAGATATACCTCAGAAGTGTCGAGCTCATCGCTGCTGTCGTCGCCGTCGACTGCGAAGCAAAGGTCGGTGAGGCCCACTGTCTTTTTCTCCTTGTTCTCCTTCTTCTCTTTCTTGGGAGGCTCCTCTTCCTCCGAGTTTGGCTCCTCGTTTGACATGCTATCGATGTCGCTGAGGGCAGCCACAAAAGCTCTGGCTACTCTCTTAGCCAATTTTCCTTGCTTTCCTCGGAAATAGGGTTTCTTGTTCCATTTTTGGGGCTTGTGCTCATTTTCATTTTTAATTTTCAGTTTAGGGCAATTTTCTTTTATGTGAGACGTATCTCCACATTCAAAACACCCCTGTGACCCTCCTCTCCTTTGGTCTTGTCTGTCATTGTAAAAGCGAGTGAACTTCCTGATGATGAGAGCTAGCTCCTCATCATCTAGAGCATCCACTTGTTCTTTTGTGACAGAGACAAGGGAGGACAAGTCAAAAGCACCAGAGAAAACACAAGCTCCAGAAATGCCAGACAAATTACCTCCTGATGAAGTGCCACTGCCAGGGCTAGAACACAAAGCAATCGAAGGCAACAAAGATTTTCCAGCTCCCGGTCGAGACGCCTTGGCAATCTCGGTGGACTTAACCTTACTGAAGAGTTCATCACATGTCAAAGTATCAAAACCCGTAGACTCTTCAATGTTTGAGATCTTTACTTCCCATATGCTACGATCCATAGCATAGAGAAGTTTTATCGCTCGGTCATGATCAGAGTAAGCTAGCATCCCAGTGGAGCGCAAGTTACTAACAATGCCGTCAAAGCGAGCAAACAAAGCATCAACAGATTCGCTAGGGCCTTGCATGAACATTTGGTATTCTTGATTATACGTGCTCTACCTCCTAGCCTTAATCTGTGATGTGCCTTCATGAAAAGTACTCAAGGTCGACCAAATTTCACGTGTAGTGTGAAGGTGTTGGACCCTGTCGAACTCGCTGTGACTCAGACTGTGAAAAGAATGTTTCTAGCCTTGCTATTACATTCATATTGTGCCTTCTCAGTCTCTGAGGTATGAGTGTCAGGAATCACATACTGGGATGCAACAATGTCCCATATCGCACTTCCTTGGCTAAGAAAATAAGCCTCCATGCGCACCTTCCAATAGGCATAATCTCGACCATCAAACATCAGAATCTTTGTGACCTTTCCATATCGCCAAAACAAGGATCACAACCGGTTAAGGTCAACTCGTGATCAAACTAGCTTTGATACCAATTGTGGGATCAGAATCGTGACTAGAGGGGGGTGAATAGGCGCCTCGACAAATTCTTTCGAACGTGATGGCCTACTCAAATCACCCAACGCACCTCTAAACACTCAATATCAAGTTTTAAACCAATCAACACAAATTTGAGCTCAACTAGATTCAAAAATCCAAAATAGATTTGTTTCAAGATTTTTAATCAACACAAATCAAAACACTCATACACAAGATCAATTCAAGTTTGAAGAAGTGAATCAACTTGTCTCAATTCAATCTCAAATGTAAAAACTGTACTTCTGAAATTTGTCGGATGATGAATAGTAAAGAGTATTTCAACTATGTTCAGAATTCAAGGTTTGGTTCAGTGTGTATTTCAAAATCAGATCAATTTTAATTCTGCACATAAGATTCAGAATAATAACTAGACAGATTTGAATGAACTACACATGCTGAAAACAGAATTACCAACTTGGACTAAAATGTGACAAACAGCACTGTAGCAAATATGAGATATAAACTCAGAACAGAATCTTCACTTCAACAAAAACAACTCAAGTATTCAGACTGGATAGGTTGAACAGAAACACATTTGATCCACAACTCAGATCTGAACCAAAATAGCATCCATACACTGATTATAGCTAATTCAAGACAAAACAGAAAAACAGATTGCAATTCAGTTCAAATATTGAAAGCAGTACAGAAACTTCTATTTCTATTTCAGTAAATTGCAGTGAGCAATTTCAGAATACCTGTATAGCACAATACACAACAAAACTGAACTGAAACATACAACTAATAGCAATTACTAATTCACAACAGGAAGCTCACTTCACAAAATATATCTCAGCAGATTGAATTAGATATGTTAAACAACACACAGTTTTGAATCTCAATTCAAATTCTGAACAAACAGTACTGAATAGATTCATTGATGTTTTGTAAACTGATCAGATTTCAACTTGATACACAAGAGTAAACTGTAGAAACAGTACAGAATTGACACCTTCAGCAGCTGAAACAAAAACCAGATTAACAACCCTTCTACCAAATTTGTATTAAGCTTCAATGCACATAGTACACACAGCTAAACAAAATCTGGACAGACCAATTCTGAAAATTCAGAGTGAAGATAAAAATGTTCTTGAGGAATATATCAAATCTGTAAAACAGGTTTCAATTTTTTGATGAACATTCTTTAGTAGTTAACCAAGGTCCAACTAGATCTGACTTCACTCATGAAACAATTTAGAATTTAGTAGATGTAATCTAGTAATAGCACTTCTTGAATCATTTCTGAAAACAAACAGTACTGCAAAACTGAAAAAACTTTGTTGATGAATAGTGAAAGGATGGATCAAACCTGAATCAGATTGTTTTAGTCCAGAACAACATTCATCCAAAGAAGCAAGTGACTAAATCAAACTCATTCAATGCAACTAATCCTCAGGTTCAACTACAAAGAGGATAAAATTTAGAACTATACAGATCAAACACTTAGGTACTAGAAGAAAATAGAGATATCAGATGATTGAAAACTGAATAGACAAGCACACATATAGTCTGAAATGAAGATAAAAATAAACAAGATTTCAGATCAATCTTTTAGCCATTCTTCACATACACAAGTCACACAATCATCTAGAAACAGGACTAACTTCATGAAACAGGTAAACTGACAGTATTCAAAAACAGAGCCTAGAACAAGTGATTTGCAAGAACACTAACTAGATTCAAGGATCCGTCAAGTTCAACACAGAACATACAAATTCCTCAATGAATTTCCACATAAAACATCTAACAAGTCATCACAAAATTTTCAGAGAGAAAGGATGAATACTTACTGGTTTAATCACTTGAAATCAAACCACACCTTATGATGAACAGGAGCGTGTCGGCAGCACTATATCGCAATCGAAAAATCCTGTCCATAATACTGTAGATCATCCAGAATCGCTAGAACAAAGTTTTGTCTCTCTTTTCATTGAAATTTTTTTATTCAATTGGCTCAGAAAACTTTTTGATTCAATGAAAACGGAAGAAAGAACAAAACTACTTTGCATGAACTCAAAAACAGAAATATAATAAAAGCTAATCCTCAATTTCTGCAAACATGATTATGAAATACCATTGATTCCCTTCAACCAAGATATCACAGTATAAACATCACCAAAGATCAGCCAAGATGTTGATAAACACTTGATGAAACATTTCATCAAACATGTGGGGAGCAAAACCAAAACTGAAACAAATTTGAGAGTAATTTTTTCAGCACTGTGGTGCCTACTTTGATCAGCAAAATAATTTAGAAGAAATCACAGAAACATGTTGTAACTTTTGAAAATGGACCATTCAAATCATGCACAACAAAAGTTATATAAACTTCAACATCAACTTCTGCACCAGATTCTCCAGAAAACGCAGCACAAAAACGAATTCAGTCACAAATGCATACCTGCGCTGGAACAGAGATTACAGTGAATAGTTGTGCCATAGTTTCGGTGCTCAATCCGAAAATTCACTGGAAAATACTGTTCACCGTCCAAAACTCTTCAAACTGAAGTTTTCTAAAGTTTTTCATAGCAAAATTTGTCTCTCAAGTACTCTAATGGTTTAGCCATCTTGGGGGATAATATTCTACCAACTCCTCTTCTAGAAGCCCCCATTTGACACATAGACCCTTAGTAATTTCAGATTTAACAATTCTAAAAATTACCCTATAAAAACTAAAAGTAAAATTACAAATTGACTCTACTTTTAATATAATTTCAGAGTAGAACCACTCTAAAAATTATACCAAGAGGTTACACTACCAAACTGAAAATTTAAACTAAAACTAGACACCTATTTATTGAATTAAAAAAAACATTAAATATTTCGACAGTTTTCAGCAAAAACTGACAAAGCCTCTCAACCCTTTGACTCGTGACACCGCTTCTCGACTCCGAGTGCCAGCAAGCCACTTCCGCAATTGATCCCCTCGAGCCTCCTGAATGCTTGTCCTGGTCTCCCTCTCGCGAACCCGGTCGTCATGCTGTCGCAGTGAGCCATCCATCCAAGTCTCGCTCCGTCTCTTCGTGCACTCTTGAGATCTTCTCCAAATTCGCCCGGCCTCCCTGATCCTCCGGCATCAAGCTCCCCGCTCGACCCTCGATCACCTGCCGTCGACCGTCGGTTAGCATCTCCACCCTGCACAAACAAGGCAAGCCAAAACAAGGACGCGACGCACCACCGAAACCCTCGGCAGTCAATCCTCCACACCAAATAGAAACCCTCGATGCACTCAACCCACTATCAATTACTCATCCGCTCAGACGCTCATCCTTGTCAATCATTCATCATTCAGACCGAAACCACCCTTGTTTTCTCAGTGTGTCTGTGTTTGTCTCGTGTGTGCAGACTTAAGTTACTCATCAACTGTCGATGGCAAAGGATCAGGGTTAGACGGGGAGTCTAATGCCAGATGGTTGAGGGTGTCATTCGAAGTCGAGAGTGGACTCAGATGTACGCATGGAGGTCGAACAGGACGTTGAGATAAAGATTGATCAAGATGAAGCGTCGATCGAGTCAGCGAAAGGGAAGCCAGTTCAAGTGATAAAGCGGCTCCAGGGATCGAGAGCAGAAGAGACTTGCTGGTGGTCGAGTTTACGGACTGATGATGGTCGTCGACGAATAGGGGAGGCTTTGTCGGTTTTTGCTGAAAACAGTCGAAACTTTAAATGTTTTTGTTAATTCAATAAATAGGAGTTTAGTGTTAGTTTAAATATTTCTTTTGGTATATTTTTCGAGTGGTTCTACTCTGAAAATATGTATTTCTGAAATTACCTAAGGGGTTTTGTGTAAAAGTAGCTTCTAGAAGATAATCTCTCATGGGATATTATCCCCTCCATGGCTGTTGGCTGGAAGAACTTTAGTAGACAGAATTTTTCAATCCAAAACTGAGAGAAAAATGGTGGAGAACTGAGATGGGTGAGGCCTCGAGTTCGACGTCGTCGTCGCTGCGGCCCGGTGAGGGTGCGGTGCCTCCGGTTGGGCCAGCCTCTTTGTCGGCGGACTCCAAGGCCCAGCCGTAGAGGGGTGTTATCCCCCTTGGTGTGGGCTGTGGTGATGGTTTGGGTCTGGCGGAGAGGCAGATACACGATATCTCACCTTCTAGGGTTTCTGGGGGTGGTTTCTCGTTGGAGGCGGTGATTAACCATTCGTGGAGCCAGCCTCTTCTGTCCTGGGTTTGGCTGCCGCGAGGAGTACCGATTTCGCAGGAGTCGGTGAAGTTGGGGTTCCCGGCCTCGTCCGCTGAGATCAGGCGGTTTGGGTTCGCTGCGAAAAAATTCCGTCGAGGTGTTGCCAGGTTAGTGGATCATCGTTCATTTGCTGAAGTGGTCGGGGGTGCTGCGATGGATCGTAACTGGGGAGGTGACAAATCTGGGAACAAGAGGAGGATGTTTGATCGGGACCCGGTTCGTTCTGATCGGAGTGCTGCTCCTGGAGGTGGGGAGGTGCCTCGGGGACAGAGATGGGGCGATTGGGAGCAACAGCCTGCGGAGGCACAACGGAAGGATGAGAGGGCTTTCGTTTGGCGCAGAGAAGAGGGTCAGGGGAGCAAGCAACCGGGGCGTGATTCGAAGGGTGTTCGTGATGCCAAATCTGATGATATGGTGTGTTTCAACTGTGGGCTTCAGGGACATCATCAAGCTAAGTGTTCGAACCCTACCAAATGCTTTGCATGCAAACAATCGGGACATATTTCGTCCAAATGCCCATTCATGGAGTTTTCAGATTCGGTTGATCACAGTGTTGGATTGGAGTTGTGTGCTTATGGGATACCAAATCAGGGGTTTCACCATTTGGAGATTCCTGTTAATGAAGTGAAATCCTCGAAGTTTTCGGTTACCGGTTTGCTCACTGTTGAAGAGGGAATGTGTACGGAGACACAAATACTGATTGAACTGAAGCATCTTTATGCTCAGAAATGGGAGTGGAGTGTGCTACAAGTTGATAAAGATCAATTTCTGATAGAGTTTCCGTTCAAGGAGGCTAGATGGGAATTAGCTAGACTTAAGTGTTTTGATTTCCAGAGGTTTAAAGTTCGAGCTAACATCAGGGTTTCTGATAGAGATATTAATGCTTTTTCGGAATTGCAGATGGTGTGGGTGAAAGCTTTCGGCGTTCCTCAATTGGCAAGAGAAGAAAAGCATGTCAAGAACATTGCTAAACTAATCGGGAAACCGATTGAGGTGGATCGGCTTTCTCTCGCCAAGACTAGTCCTATCAGAGTGAAAGTGTACTATAGGGATCCGTGGGTGATATAGGGCATTTCGGAAGTGTTCATCAATGCAGTGGGATACAAGATAAAATGGGTTCCAGAGCTTGATGGTATGAGACAAGATAAACTCAATCCAGACGGTTTTGGAGTTAAACATGATGATCCTAAGGCAGGGGATCTGGATTCTGGAGAGGGGGATGGTGGTCAGGAGAAGGAGTCGACTGATTCGGCTGGGATTAAGGGTAAGAGCCCAGTTCATGGTGGTGATACAGCTAGGGATGATGTGGGTTTTGTATCAGAATCTGATGAGGACTCAGACGATGATGTGCTGTCTAAGATTCCTGCATGTTATTATCATCCATCTGGGGGAAGTTGCGATTTGTCAAGGGATGATAGGTCTGTGATGATGGAGCATGTCATGAGTGACCCTCAATCTGGCATGAATGCTGAAAATGATGGGGGCTTGCCGAAAGCTGGGAGTGAGCTTGATGTCTCTGACAAGACGTTCCAAGCTGTTGTTTCTGTTCAGGGGGGACCGAACGTTAAGACAATAGGTGAAGGTTTGAGCGATAGTAGCAACATTCAGATGGAAGTGGATGATGTCCCGGTGTCTACTGATGATGGGTTTCGCCCAGCGGTCAAGAGGAAAGTGGTGAGGGGAAAGCAGAAGTGTCCTGTTGTGGCCGTTCGACAAAGTACACGCATTCGTCGGAATGGGGTTCCGATCGTGGTCAAGGCTCAGCTTCGGGCGGATTTGAAAGATGATACGTCAGGTACATCTAGATTCGCTATTCTTCAATCGATTGATGATGATTTTTTAGCTTTGATGGCGAAAGAATCTGGGGTTCACTTGGGAGATACTGTGCAGGAAGTAAGTAAGCAGATTAGTTTGCTGAAAGCCAAGGAATTGGCCCAAGCTGCTATTTGTGCTGCGCAAAAGAAAGTAGATAAGGGGGGTAGGCAGGTGAATGTTGAGGGGGTTGTGGAGGGGGATGCCGGGGGAACTGGTGACATCCCTCTTCCTGAGCTTATAATGGTTGAGGGGGGATGAGAAGTTAACATGAAAATGCTTTTTTGGAATGTTCGGGGTCTGGGAAATGCAGGCAGACGAAGGCAGTTGGTGGATCTGGTTATAAAATACCAATTTGAGTTTATTTGCTTACAAGAAACGCTGAGGGATAATTTTACTTCTCGAGAGTTGGATAGCTTTTGTAGTAAACGGAACTTTTTCTGGCTTACCAAACCTGCTGAGGGACATTCAAGGGGGTTATTATGTGGGGTGAACATTGATCTGGTTGACGTCATTCATGTGGACTTGGGCAGATTTTTTATTAGTTTGGTGGTTGAGGCTAAGTTGAGTGGGGTTCGATGGGAGATGATTAATGTCTATGGCCCTGTGGTGGATGATGATAAAAACGTTTTTCTGAATGAGCTTTCTGTCAAGGTGGGTGGTAGTAATGTCCCCATTATTATGGGCGGGGACTTAAATTGATTAGGTTTCCTGATGAGAAAAGTAAAGGGGTGATTCATTGGCGATGGGTTGATGCTTTTAATGAGTTTATTAATAATCTTGAGTTAGAAGAGATGGTTCGTACTGGGTGTAAATTCACGTGGTCTAATAATCAGGCTAACCCGACTAGGGAGGTTTTGGATAGAGTTCTTACGACTAAAGATTGGGCTCCCCTTTTTCCATTAGCTTCGGTGGTAGTTCTGCCTAAGGTGGGTTCGGACCACAGCCCTCTGGTGGTAGACATGGACAGGAAGGTTTTCGGTAGGAATGCTTCGTTCAAATTCAACAACACTTTGCTTGAGTCTGAGGAGTTTTGTTCTTGGGTTGTCTCCATCTGGCCTCCGCGGGGCCAGAAAAGTATTCTTGATTTCTGGAAATGGCAGGGGCAGTTCTTGAGACGGAAGATTAGAGGTTGGTCCAACAATGAGAGGAAGGATTAGAACAGAGAGAAACATGAGTTGCAAAAAAAAGTTGCTGAACTGGAGGAGAAAGCTTATTCGATTGGGTTATCTGAAGATGAGTGGATTAGTAGACATAGTTATGACCATCAGATTGCTGAGATTTATCAAAAAGAAGCGATTTATTGGCAGAGGAGGAGTGGCCAGCAATGGCTAACTCAGGGAGATGCGAATAGTAGTTATTTCCACAAAATTGCTAGTGGGCGTAAGAAAAAAGCTGCTATTCTTTTCCTTGAGAATGAGGGGACTGTAATTCAGGGTGACGAGGAGCTCCATCAACATATTTATCATTACTATAAAGGTTTGTTTGGGTCTGGTCCTCCGGGGGATGTTCACCTTTCTAAGGACTGTTGGAGGGAAAGATACCGGGTTAGTGGGGAAGAAAACACTGATCTTATTAAGCGATTCACCTTTAGCGAGCTGGATGAGGCATTTAAGGGGGTTAAAGTTAATACGGCCCCGGGCCCGGATGGCTTCTCGGTGGGTTTCTTTAAAAAGTTTTGGGGTAACTTCCGAGGGTTAATAAAAGAAATGCTTGATGATCTTTTCAATAATAAGCTGGATATGGGGAGAATTAATTTTGGGGAGATTATCTTGTTACCTAAAGTTCGGGAGGCTTGCACTATAAAGCAATTTCGGTCGATCTGTCTTCTGAACGTGTGTTACAAAATTATTACTAGAGTGTTGAGTCAGAGATTGTCTAAAATAGTCGGTAAGATCATAAACCCTAACCAGTCTGCTTTTATTCCTGGTCGCAATATTTTGGAGGGTGTGGTGGTGTTGCATGAGGTTTTACACGAAGTCCGCTCTGACGGGCAGAAATGCACTGTGCTAAAATTAGACTTTGAGAAGGCGTATGATATGGTCAGATGGGATTTTCTGTTGGAGGTGCTCGAAAGAAAAGGGTTCCATCAAAATTGGGTGACCTGGATAAAAAATGTGGTGTCAGGTGGCAGGGTTGCCATTAATATAAATGGTCAAGTAGGGGGTTTCTTCAGGACTTACAGGGGAGTTAGACAAGGTGATCCACTGTCACCCTTGTTGTTTAATCTCGTGGCAGATGCTCTTTCTGAATTATTAACTCGGGCCAAGGAGAAAGGTTTCCTGACGGGGTTGATGCCTCATTTGGTTCAGGGGGGATTTCACACCTTTAATACGCAGACGACACTATTTTGTTGATGGAGTTTACGGATCAAAATCTGGTCACGACCAAGTTCTTACTCTATTGTTTTGAGGAAATGTCAGGTCTGAAAGTTAATTATCAAAAAAGTGAGCTATATTCTATTGGGTTGTCGAACGAAGAGACCCAATATGCTGCTGATGGTTGGAATTGTAAAGTGGGTTCTTTCCCCATCTCGTATTTGGGTCTACCTATCAGCTGTGCTAGGCCTACTAGGGCTGATTTTGGGAGCTTGATAAAGAAGGTTGAAAAGAGACTTTCGTCTTGGAAGTGTGGTTATTTGTCCTACGGTGGCAGAATGGTTTTAATCAATTCTTGTCTTAGTAGTATCCCGCTGTATTCGATGGGCATTTTCTTGCTGCCGGATAGTATTCATCATCAGCTTAATCGTGTTAGGTGCAATTTCTTTTGGGAAGGTCTGTCTGATAAAAGGAAGTTTCACATGGTCAACTGGAATACCTTATGTTTACCTAAGAATTTTGGTGGTCTGGGCTTCACAGATACAAAAATGATGAACATTGCTTTGTTGGCAAAATGGCTCTTTAATCTTGCTAACGGTCAGAAGGGGGCTTGTTTTGACTTATTAAGGAAAAAATATGACTGTTATGGGAGTATTTTTGATCAAAACGTGAAAAGGGGTCTTACTTTTGGAATAGCGTGATGAAATTCAGGTTTTGGGTTCAAAAACACCGTACCATGGTGGTGGGAGATGGTAGGAATACCTTGTTCTGGAAGGATGTGTGGGCAGGGGATTTGCCTTTGAAAGTTCAGTTTTTTCAACTCTTTGAGATTTGCTTGGATCCTAACATCATAGTTAAGGATGTGTGTGATGCTGGGTGGTGCCCTCAATTCAGGAGAACGCTGACTCGTGATGAATATAATCTTTGGCTTAGGTTGCGAGATGTCTGTTCCAGGGTACATATTGGGTTAGCCCCAGACACAATTAGGTGGTGTTTGGGCAAGGGGGGGTTCTCGGTTAAGTCCTTTTACAACTGGCTTTCATTTAGGGGAGAGGTTTCGACTGACATGAATCTTGTTTGGAAGTGTGTTGCCCCGTTGAAGGTCAAATACTTCTTGTGGTTAGCCCTCAGGGGTAGAATTCAGGCGGGAGATCAGTTGCGGAAAAAGAATTGGGTCGGGGACCCGAGCTGCAAAATTTGCAATCAGCTTGAGACGGTTGATCACCTCTTGTTTCAGTGCGCTATTTCTCAATTTACTTGGTGTTTTGTCAAGGAGGCTTTGGGGTGGGTTAAACTTCCCGTTAGCGTTCAGGATCTGTTTTCGGTAGTTGACGGCCGGCTTGATATGAAAAAAAAAAGATCACTCTGTTCAGCATCTTTGCGGCTGTTTTTTGGGCGATTTGGCTTACTCGAAATGATTTCGTTTTCAACGATTCTTTACCACTCAATGTTTTGACTATTCCATACAAATTGTCTTGCTTTATGTCTCAGTGGAAGAGCTTAGCATCGGCTCGACAGGCGGGGGAAAGTTCAAGATGCTCGGGATTGCTCCTTGCTCTAATCAGGGAGATGTCAAAGGGAGAGCCGGCAAGAAGGTGGTTCATCGGATGAAGCAGTGATTCTTCTTGGTGGCTTGTTAGCGATGGTCTTCTGTTTTCCTGGCTATGTCTTTATTTGTTGTTTTGGGTTAAGACTCTGGTTCACTTTTGGTGGTCAGGATCTGTGGTTGCCCTTGCCTGTGTGGTGAGGCCTTGCTACGTTGGTTTCTTTCAGGTTGGGTGTGCTGGTTTCTTTTGTAATCTGGTAACCCCAGAACTTGATGTGTCTATTTTTGCTTTCTAATAAAGCGGGGCATAGCGAGCCATGCCTATTTCTCCAAAAAACTGAGAGAAAACATTGTTCGTAACGGGGAGTTTTGATTTGCTATAGTTTCTTCCGTGAAACCATCTAATTCGCAACAGAGTTTTGGCAACACTGTAGTGCTTCAGCTAAGTTCCCTGGATACGCTACATCGTGAGAAGCTTTGCTAGGGAGATTCAGAAGAGAAATCTGAGCAGCGATAGTCAGGTATTTTCTAATTTCTGAAGAATTTGTAGTTAGTTCCTCATGTTAGCTTCATGTGGATGATTCTGATTCTAGTTCTAGGCCCATGGAATAGCACGATTTTGTGATAGAGCTTTTGGTTCAGTTCTGTTATAGAGTTTTGGATGGTTGTTAAGTGTGTAGTTGACATAGTTGTTTATTTGAAGATAATCTTGTAGATTCCGTTTGATTGATCATCCTGTTTTGGGTTGTTTGAGAAAATGGTTGCACTAATTTGGTGAATATACTGAATATGATTTAGTTCTGATTTGCTGCATGATCTTTCTGCTTGGGTTTAGTTCATAATTTTTGTTTACTGAAAAACTCTTTTCATTTTCAGTAGTTTGTCTTCAGTTGTTGTTAATACTTGCTATCTGAAGTTCTGTTCTGTTGTGATCACAATACTATTCAGATTCTTTTGAATATGCAGTAATTAGCATTGAGATTCAAATCTTTGATCTCTGAAACTGAATCAATTTGTGTCCAAGTTCAGTTTGGTCTTATTTCTGATATTCACAAATTTTGATTGCCTGTTTTTGGTTCTTCTCATCAATGTTTTGGTCAGAACTTGATGTTCTTCTCAAGAGAGTAGTTCTGAAGTATTCTGTTGATTCTGCTTCTCTGAGCTGTGCGTTGTCCTCTTTGATGTCTATCACTAAGGAACAATTGGATTTGCAAGGAGATGATGACTTGTGTCTTTTCAATAGCCAGGTTCGTCGTGTCTATGACAAGAGGATGTTCTAACGACATGGCACGAAACATGGCTGTTTTGAGTGTGGTGATCCAAGTCATGTCATCGCCGACTACCCCAAGTGGAACACACACAAGAAGGGCGCCGACAGTGGCTCCTACGACTCCAACAAGCACGACAGCTCCACCTTCACAAAGGGCATGCCCAAGGCGAGGTTCTTTTGAAACGCCCTGAAGGACTAGCTGCATGAGAACAAGAAGCGAGACAAGGCCTTCTTCGCCAAGATGGAGAGAAGATACTCCAAGAGATCATCATCAACTTCCTCTTCATCAAGCTCAAGCGATGAGGAGATCGTGATCAAGAAGGGGAAGGACAAGGATGATCCAGCGGGCCTCTATTTCATTTCCTTCGGGGACAAGCCGAAGAGCCACTCGCACCGCCAACAACTCTGATGACGATGACGAGAAGGTATGTTCCTATGAATAAGAAGTCGTTGAATTACTTGAAGAGAACCATCAGGAGTTAAAATATCGGGAGAAACTGCTTAGAGGGGCTAAGAATATGATAGATGAGCTTGAGAGTGAGCTTGCCATAACCAATGGCAAGATTGAGAGTCTATCTTCTTTCCCTTGCTTAGGTGAGAGCAGTGAGTGCCCTAACTGTGAAGTGTAGTTGTGTGATGTGACGACTCTGAAGTCCAGGTACACATAAAGGGTTAATGAGAGAGATCCTTTGGCCACTGAGCTTGAGAGCGCTCAGCTGGAGCTGAAAGATACTCATGCCACTGTCGTCGTGCCCTATAGAGACTGCCCATCCCATTTAGTTGTTTTAGCTGAGCTGAGAGCCAAGAGTGATAAGCAGTTGGGCGAGTTAGAGAGAGTCAGAGCTGAGCTAGAGAAGACTAAGCTTGAGCTCAAGACATTGTTAGTTCCACCCACTGTCTGTGAGAACAGCTTGTCTATGAGGTTGGAACTGATCAAGCTGAAAGCTTTGAACTCTGTCCAAGTTGACGGAGAGTGTGAGATCTGCTTGTCTCAGGTGGAGGTGCTAGCTTCCTTTAGAGAGGAGCTAGCTGATGCTTAGAACAAGAACTCTTACCTCCGTCATATCCTGAGTTGGGTGAGTGCTAGAGAGCCACAGCTCGGCATGATGATCCAACAGTTCAAGAGGCGGGATGGGTTTGGAGTAGGTTACACCTACACCAAGGCTGACTTTGAGAGTGCCTTGAGTCGTGCATTGCAGTGGAGTAAGATGACTCCATAGCAGAGATATCCCAAGACTCACTCCACTGAGTCTTTTCAGGCTTGTCAGCCCAAGGATGGAGTGTTCCAAGAACAACCTAAAGCTCAACCCAAGAAGCCTATCTAGATCACGAAGCCCAAGAACCTCCACACTTCTCTTAACTCTCCACCTAGACCCTCTCACACCAAAGAGTCAACACCCAACACCACCAAGCCTAAGAAACCCAAGCCTCAACCACATCCCATGAAGCCTACCTATCACTGTGAGTTTTGTCAGAGAGATGGGCATCTTGCGGAGTTCTTCTTCAGGAGGAAGCGAGTTGAGAGAGCAAAGAGAGCTCTAGGTGGGCAGGAGCAGTTCTACCAGTAGGGTGGTAGATAGAGAGTCCCTCGACATGGAGAGAGGCTAGAGGCCAGGCCACGTCGTGTAGGTGGTGGTAGAGGAGACGACTTTCATGCCCATGCTCCGGAGGGTGGTTTTCACTCCGGCAGTGCTCCAGGTCGTTCTAGATATGGCTTTGGACCTCGTGGCCATGACTTTAGGAAGAACAGAGGACCGCGCTTTGAGCCATGTTTTGGTCCAGACTCTTATGATTCTTTCTGCTTTCCTTCTTTTGAGCAGATGGTTCGA
This sequence comes from Zizania palustris, assembly GCA_019279435.1. Taxonomy (NCBI): domain Eukaryota; kingdom Viridiplantae; phylum Streptophyta; class Magnoliopsida; order Poales; family Poaceae; genus Zizania; species Zizania palustris. The sequence goes on along the minus strand of JAAALK010000286.1, from coordinate 19,555,603 downwards.
CACTGGTTTAGATCTTTTGCTAAACCTAGTGTTGGACCGTTTGCTCCCTCTTATGACCATTGATTTTGTAGGATCGAGGCCTGGAGGATGTATGGATCATGGATTCAGGATGCTCTCGCCACATGATGGGACATCGCAGATGGTTCTCCATCCTCATTTCCCCGAGCTCCAAGGAGTACATCACAATTGGGAACAATGGTCAAGGGAAGGTACATGGCATTGGTTCAATTCAAATCTCTGAGCATTTCTCTTTGAAGAATGTTGCTTTGGTTGGAAACTTAGGTTTTAATTTGGTCTCTGTTTCGCAACTTCTTGAGGAGGATTTAGAGGTTCGTTTTAAGAAGGGCATGTCTTCTATTGTTGATTCTAGAGGATCTTTTGTTTGCCAGATCTTACCCTTCGGTAAGTTTTTTCAGAATGATTTCTCTAGTTCTTTTGGCCCTTCTCGCTGTTTGATCACTGGATACTCTTCTAAGCTCTGGAGGTGGCATAGGAGGTTAGGTCATTTGAGCTTTGATTTGCTAGTCAGGTTGAGCTCTATGAACCTCATCCGAGGATTGCCCAAGCTTAAGATGGAGAAGGATCTAGTTTGCCATCCCTGTCATCATGGGAAGATGGTTGCTGCTTCTCATGCAGTAGTGACTCAGGTGATGACTTCATACCCCGGAGAGCTATTACACATGGACACTGTTGGTACAGGTCGGGTGCGTTCAGTCGGTGGGAAGTGGTATGCACTTGAGATTGTTGACGATTTTTCTCGATTCTTGTGGGTTTTCTTTCTGGAGTCTAAGGATGAGGCTTTTCAGTTTGTTCATGATATGATCCTGAAAACGAAGAATGAGAACAATGGTCGTTTGCGAGCAATTCGCTCCAACAATGATTCTAAGTTCAAGAATTCTCAGTTCGTCAGATTCTGTAGTGATCAGGGTCTTGAGCAGTAGTTTTCTGCTCCTTACACTCCCCCACAGAACGGCGTTGTGGGACGAAAGAACTGCACGTTGGTCGAGATGGCCAGGATGATGCTCGATGAGCATAGGACTCCTATGCATTTTTGGGCTGAAGCTATGAACACACCTTGCTATCTTGCCAACCGCATCTTTCTTAGAGCTTACGTAGGTAAGACATCATACGAGTTGCGGTTTGGCAGACAGCCCAAGGTGAGCCACTTGCGAATGTTTGGCTGCAAGTGCTTTGTACTCAAGAAGGGAGGGCATTTGGACAAGTTTGAGTCTTGTTGCTAGGATGGAGTTTTTCTTGGTTACGCTTTGCATTCTCGAGGCTTTCGTGTTTGGAACCTCGACTTCCAGCAGCTTGTCGAGACTTGCGAGGTTTCTTTTGATGAGTCCATGCCTTCGCTTACTCCTTCTTTTGAGATTTCTGGTGATAATGAGCTTGGAGAGTCCATCTTCGAAGAAGATGATGAGACTCCTACTATTGATGAGGGTGGGTCTTCTGCACAGCCTGCAGACCCCACACCTTCTAAGACTTCGACTGAGGATGAGGGCGGACCTCTGATTACTACTTCCACTTCGATCGAGCCCCCTCAGTCAAGTCCAGAGGTGCAAGCTGCTGACTCTGGTGAGGTGATATCTAATCACCTAGGATCCCGAGAAGTTCAGCGTGATCATCCCTCATAGCTCATCATCGGCGATCTCACCACAAGATCTTTGCGTTCTTAGGCTTGTTCACTCGCTGTGTTTGCTGAGTCTGCTTTTGTTGCCACCTTTGAGCCTAGAGATGTTGCTCACGCTTTATCTAATGCAAAGTAGATAAACGTCATACAAGAAGAGCTTGAAAATTTTGTTCGCAATCGGGTTTGGACACTAATTGAGCTGTCACCAGGTTGCAATCCCATAGGCACCAAGTGGGTGTTTAAGAACAAGCAAGGTAAAGATGGGGTTGTGGTGCACAACAAAGCTTGATTAGTTGCCCAGGGTTTTTGCTAAAAGGAGGGTATTGGTTTTAAGGAGACTTTCGCCCCCGTTACCCGTCTTGAGTCTATTCGCATACTTTTGGCATTCGCTGCTTCTAAAGGTTTTAAGCTTTTTCAAATGGATGTCAAGAGTGCTTTTCTAAATGGGTACATAGAGGAGGAGGTCTATGTTAGGCAGCCCCCAGTTTTGAAAACCCTAAGTTTCATCGACATGTTTTCAAGTTGTAGAAAGCTTTATGTGGTCTGAAGCAAGCCCCGAGGGCTTGGTATGATCGTTTAAAGCATTTTTTATTGGGGAGCAGCTTTGTGATGGGTTCTGTGGACAAAACTCTTTTCTTGCTCAGAGTTGGCATTGATTTCTTGATTGCTCATATTTACGTAGATGACATTATTTTTGGTGGTTCTACTAATGATCTTGTGTCCAAGTTTTCTGAGAAGATGCACAACGAGTTCGAGATGAGCCTCATGGGTGAGCCTAAGTACTTCTTAGGGCTCTAGATCAAGCAGACCAAGGACAATATTTTCATCCACTAGAGCAAGTACATGTGGGACATGCTGAAGAAGTTCGACTTCGGTGGAGAGCTAAAGCCTAAGATGACCCCCATGGGTACATCTGGAGGTTTTGACAAGGACGAGAGCAATGTCAAGGTCAATGAGAGAGATTATCGAGGGATAATCAGATCGCTGTTGTACTTGACGGCGATGAGACTGCACATTTAGTTCACCGTGGGATTGTGCGCGCGCTTCCAGTCTTCACCACGCGCATCTCATCGACAGGCTGTCAAGCGCATTTTCAGGTACCTTACCTATGCGCCTAATCTTGGTCTTTACTATTCAGCATCATCATCTCTTGAGTTATCTGGCTTTTCTGACGGTGATTTTGGTGGGTGTCGGCTGGATCGCAAGTCGACTTCTGGTACTTACCAGTTTATCAGTTCTTCGCTTGTTTCTTGGTCCTGGCATAAGCAATCTGGAGTCGTGCTTTCCACTACTGAGGCTGAGTATGTAGCTGCTGCTAGCTGTTGCTCACAGTTGGTTTGGATGATTTCCACTTTGAATGATTTTGAGTTGTCTTTCCCTGCCTGAGTACCTTTGTTTTGTGATAGCACCAGTGCGATTAGTGTAGGGAAAAACTCATGTCTTCATTCAAAAACCAAACATATTGATGTGCGCTTTCACTTTCTGAGGGATCAATATGAGAAAGGTGTCATTGACCTTATTCATGTTGATACTCATCATCAGTTGGCTGACATTCTCACCAAACCCTAGATCAGTCTACATTTGAGCACTTGCGAGGGGATTTGGGAGTTGTGTATCCTTTTTAGGATATTTTTTGAGTCTTTTCATTCTTCTTTACTCTTTTATTGAGTCTTTTCGTGTGAGTTCATATCCTGCATATTCATATATCACACTTTGAGCTTGCTTCTGTTATATGTTTCACCTTCTTTACTCATACTTGTTTGTATATGCTTTTGAATACCTATCGATGATCATGCTTGTTTCAGTTCACATGATATATCTGATATCTATCATATGCATGGCTTTTATGCTTTAAAATTGAAAAATGATCACCATTGCTTCTGGTAACTAGCATGTGTAGGCTGAATGCTTTTGCTATCTCTTACATGCCTAGTAACTAATTCCTTACTTAGATGCAGATATGCAACTTGGACATCTATATGCTTTAACATGGAAAATATGCTATAAAATGATAAAAAATAGAAAAATGAAAAATACATGTCTTTTATGCTTAATTGAAAAGATCCAGGTGGGTTTGATGTGTCGCATTGCATTGTTCTGGATTGCTTACCATAGCACTTTGATATGAACTAGGACATTGTAATGTATGCCAAGACCAATGTCTTATGCTTTTGATGGTCCTATTCTAGCCTAGGCATGACATGGTCGGTTAGCATAAGGTTGACATGCAAATAACCCTGACAAAAAAGAAAAAGGAAAAGAAAAAACCTGAAAATTAAAAAGATAACAAGTTTATTGAAGCTCTTTATTATGGACAATGCTTATCTTCGTAGATATCAGCTAGCCTTTGCATCTCATGTTTTACCTTGCTTGTCGACTAGAAAATTGGTGATGCTTTTATTTGCAAAAATCTAAAAATGTGTGCTAATGACTTTCTTTGGATATCATCTATTGCACTGATCATGCCATGTGTCTTAGATAGTATTTTCTACTATACTTGCTAGATGTTGTAATTGCAGTCGATCATATTTGAGAAGCATGATTTTTATACTCCACTTGCACTCTAGTTGCATTCATTGCATATTTTGAGGGGAAGCTGCATTCTTGGGGGAGTTTGAATCTAAGTCTCTTTTGAGTGCATTTAGTCTCACTTGATGAGTTCAATTGTCAACAAGGGGGAGAAATTTTGAGTTACTTGATCTTTTAGAAGAGTTTAGCGGGAGTTTTGGCTTTCTCTGGCATTTATTTCAGGGAGAGTTTTAGTCTCTTTTTCTCTTACTCTTTAGATATCCTTGTTGATAATTCAGAGATTGCACTCGTTTATGTTTTGTTTTCTGTTTAACCATAATGACCGTTTTTTGGCTTTTGTTTGGCTTTTGGTCATAAAGGTTAAACCTTTTATTTTATTTACTTCTTCCTATTCTTCTTGTGTTTTCTTTTCGTGTTTCCACATGTGTTTATAAGCTCTAAGAGTTGATGAAGAGGGTGTTGACAATGCACTCATCGGGGGGCGATTGAGGTGCCATGTTGAAGATCATGGGCCTCATGGCTCCGGAAGTGATGAGTGATTGTCAATGGAAGTAAAAGAGAGACAAAGAGGAGATGAGACTTGCCGTGTTTTGGGCCGTGTGTAACTCAGGTACACGGGCGGCGAGCGACTGCCGAGCAGAGGGGACGCGGAGTCAGGCCGGCCCAATCCGAGTACATCGGCCAGGAACAGCAGGGGATCCGCTAGTCTGTTGACCGGGTTTGACCCAAGTAAATGGGCAACGAGCGATTGATGGGCTGAGGGAGCTGCGGAATCGGGCCGGCCCAATTCGGGTACTCGGTACGAAGACATTGGACACTTTGTCGGTTTCGGCATAAAATCGACGTATCTATCCAGACCGTTCATATGGGATCCGATAGTCCTGAAGCGAAGTCGTAGCTGCTACGAAAGCTCCGCATCAGGACAAGCTACCTTTAGTTAGGTTTTTACTCTTTTTCCTTTTAGGCCGATAGTTTTTATTAGTCGAGTCTGTAAAAATCCTAAGGGCATTTTAGTCTTTTAAGTTTATTTCAGTGTCTGTAAAAAATCATAAGGGTATATTGGGTTTTTCCTGATTTATTGGGCTACCTATAAATAGGGTCCATTCCCCCCTAGGGTTTCTTAACTCATTAGAAATTTTAAATCAGATTTCACACTTTATTTGTTAGCCCTTCTTCCTACTGAAATTGCCACCGCCACAGTACCATCGCTGGGTTTCTCTCGGCCTGGACTCCATTTCTCTATGTGGAGCTCCGGTGTTTGTATTCCCCCGACGTCACGCAAGGACAATGCACAGGAGGTGGCTACCGCACGACACTTGCCTTCAGTGGAGTGCAGTGAGGCCTGCGCGTGGAGCGGCGCTCGGCAGCACCAGCCATGCACATGGCTTTCATCGGAAAGGGCAGCTGCTTGGCGCTTCGCTGTTGGCTTGGACTCCTGTGAGTGGGCTGAGTTCTTCGGCGTGGGGCCAGCTCTATAACTGGGGACGGTCACCTGCACGGAGACGCACAACACTAGAGAACACACGAGGCTCAAGTAGAATGCCCACACAGTGAAAATCAGGAACAGTAATCAATTCTTATTCCACGTGCATTTCCATTATTATTGTGTGTTTAGTTAGAATCTGAATGATTAGCTATAGCCTGATGAACAGTCGTTAATATATTTGAGAGCATTATCTGTTTCCTACATTTATTTTGATTAATTAAATGCGTTATATTTTGTGATCTCTCATATTTATGAACTCTTTGTGATTTGGGAATAATCTACACGTGTTATCTTTGATTCGAAGAAATCGTTGTGGGAATGTCATTTGTTATGGGAATGTTTTTAATCTGCCTTTAAGTACTTTGGTGGTGTATTTTCGTTTAGGACACCGGTCATTTTTAGGCTAGATTATTTTTAGTGTTTATGATCTCTCAGATTATCACATCACATCATACTTGATAGGAGAGTGATAGCACTACAGTTGTCCGTGAATTTTTAGTGTTTAGTTTGACTCTGTTGGTTGTCTTTTGAGAAGCGTTGGGTGTTGGGAGAAGGCCATTGATTCGAAAGAATTTTTAAGGCCCCCATTCACCACCCCCCCTCTAGTCGCTACTCCCGGTCCTACATATATTGTGTATTACCACTTACTGGTGGTGCATGCGAATAGATAGAACGTGGAGGACTAACTAGTGGCGCTGAAACAATCTCGATAGGGTGAGACAAGTAATTCTGAGCCGATGTAGCATAACAGGGTGCGTGCCCATACCTATACACATGTGGGGTAGCTAGGGGTATGGCAGGTGCGGGCAATGGACGCATCGGTGCAGGTAGTAAAGTTAAAACCATAGCGGGGTGGGAGTCGGTCAGACCGACCTGTTGTGGCCGGTTGGACTGACTATACTCGTCCAGTCAGACTGGCCAACTGGGTCTAGTAAGACTAACGTTTGTCGGAGGTACGGTCGCACTGTCCTGGTGACCGATCATCGCCATCGGGTCTGAGTCGGTCGGACCATCCCAGAAGGCGGTTAGATCGACCATCGTTGGTGGCATGGAGACACCAGGGTTGAGTGTTGTGTGCTGGCACGCGGTGGTCAGACCGACCTAGTATTGCCTGTTGGACTGATCATGTTCACTCGGTTGGACCAGCCAACCTAGCCCGGTTAGACCAATAGGAGCCAGAGGGGCCTCGACCATAAAAGTCGAGGCTACAGATCTGACATCTCTCCCCATGCTCCCATCCATTCTACTTTGTATGTGATGAACAGGGGGAGCGCTAATGATCATAATAAGGGAATCGGCTTTGGAAAAACCGAATCTTCTAAACACTGCATCTATCCTAGAGTTTACTCTAGGAACCATGTGTTCCATGTGTTTGTCCAATGCGGTGTTAACCGCTCGGTCTACTTTGGAAACTATCTCTTGTTCGAGGTCTAGGGGAAAGAGGGGACGACGGGATTTTACTTTAGCGAGCGTGGTGATGGTGACGGATCTCGTGTCGCGCTTGACGAACGTGTCACCTATCTTGACGTATCTTGCAAGAATGCGATCGCGAAGTTCCTTCACCTTGGCTTCAAGTTCTGTACGGTCCTCCTCCGAGAGATCCTCTAGGGCAATGGTACTGGAGTCGTCGTCATCCTCCGTGTTCCCCACCATGCTTGTTGGCATAGAAGGTACCGTTGATGTAATCATAGTAGTCATATTTGCCATAGATGTAGTCGCACTTGGCATGTATGTCCCCAGAGGAGTCGCCAAAAAGTGTGTTGATGCTAAAACGTGCCCTCACACTTAGGCCGGTTCGATTGTCCAAAAGCATGTGGATACTTAGAGGTAAACCCCTAAGCGTAAAATGACGCCGACGTCGCATTCCGATGACCCTTAAAACAGTGGTAAGGGAATAACGGAGTCGCCAGGCAACCAGATCAAACCCTAGGTGTAATACCCAATTGGCTGAAGTTTGTGAAAAAGCAATCAACTAAACAAACCAGGGTCGGTTCTACTGAAGTAATCACGTCAGTCAGACCGGCCTATGGAGGCCGGTCAGACCGACACTATGCCATCGGTCGAACCGACGGTGCAAAGTGGGGCACCGAAGGATATCTTTGGCGTTTGATTCGAAGGGAAGGGGTGCCGAAGGGGCCTTCGGTGTCCTGATCGGTCAAACCGGCGTTAGGACTCCAATCAAACCGAAGTGCAGATTGTGAGGGGTCCTCGGTGAATAGGGCTCTGAGCGGGGGTCTTGGACACCTTAGTCGATCGGACCAAAGGTATTCCTTCAGTCAGACCGGAGGGTACCCGAGGCTATGAAGGTTGACAGGAAGGGGGTCCTTGATGCGAAGAAGTACTCCGGTATGAGGGGCTCGGTAGGACCGTAGGTAGAGCTTTGGTTAGACTGACGGACTCCGATGCAAAGGTGGCCTTTGGTGTGATGAAGACCTCCGGCGTGAAGTAGGTCGATTCCTGTTAGACCGAGTTAGGGCCATCGATTGGACTGGCACGTGCCGGCAACACTCGGTCGGACCGGCTATATATTGTCGGTCGGACCGACAAGGGGGACGATGAAGTCTCCGGCTTGGAAGCGATCTTTCCGGTGACTTGGATTGTTGTAGTGGAGTTAGTTTGATGAATATGACAACCTTGATTCCTACAAAACACAAGAAACCGACGGCAATTCAGCCTATGCGCGTGCGCCGGATCACGGATCTATGTTGGATCATGATCGAGCGGCTGCGGGTGAGGCGGGGGCGTTAAGTGGACACGGACGGCCACGATTAAAATGCCGAACCGATACGTGATGGAGGGCTCAGATTCAACGCGGGTTTTAAATACTAACGGATGATCCATATTAAAACATACTGTATCGCTGTGATCTGATGGGCTAAATTAAACCAAACGTGCGATCTAATCTACACCGTCCGATCGCGATCGCATGGTCGCAATTAAATCTGACACGACACGGGTACTTTACTCGTGTCGGTCGTCTTCTCCGGTGATGGCGATGGTCTAGCGGCCACGGCGAGCGACGGCGACCGGAGCTAAGGGCTAAAATGGAACCAATATAACGTGGCGGTCAAGATGGTACCGTTGTCTAGGCTTGGGGTCGTCGAAGCATGGCCGGCATCGAGCGGGGAGGGGGGCGAAGGTGTTCGGGTCCTCGTCGGCGTCGGTGTTCCGGCGGGTCTCGTCGGCGAAGGAGTGGTGGCCGAGGTCGGGGTGGCGACGGCGGTCACAATGGTGCGGTCGTCGAGGACGGGGGAGGACTCCTGTGACGGCGAGCGGCGGTGTGGCATTAAAACTTGGAGCACGGGTGTTCGGTTCATTTTCGGTGCAAATGTTAGCGAGGGGATGAACGCGGGGTGCCAGGGGCATAAATAGGGACGCCGGTGGGGTCAGAGGGGGCGTAATCAGGGGAAGACGAGAGTAAACACTCTTAACGCCGGCGAGCTCTTTCCTTGCATGCGAGCGATGGTCCCGGGACGATGACGCGTCGGCGTAATGGTGGAAACCATCAGCGTATCGCAAGGAATTAAATGCCGACGTCAATTTGGGGAAAGGGGCACGGCGGTGGCGGATCGGGCGTTTAGGGTTTCGGCCGGCGAGGGGATTTGGGGGCGGATCCCGCGGGAAAGATGGATCCTACATGTGGGCCATGGTGGTCAGTGGGCGCGTGCGGGTGCTGAGAGAGAGGCAGACGGCGCCGACAGGTGGGGCCGAGGCGTCGGGCGCACGCGCGGAGGGAGGGGTCACTGACCAGCGGGGCCCGTTTGTCAGTGAGGGGCGCGGGGAGGGAGTGGGATGGGCCGGCCGGTTGGGGGAGAAAAGGGGAAAGGGGCCCGTTACTGTTTAAATTCATTTCTGAATAAAAATAATTGCTGAAATTGATTTAAAATATTTGGGTTGCTTCCAAGGGTGATAAAAATTTGTAAAAATTCTCAAAAATAGGTCTTGGCCTTGGGATCACTTATAAATTTTCTCAGGACCTGGTTTGGATATTTCCTCTAGGTTTTAGTTTATTTGGGTTGTTGGAACAATTGCGTTAGTTCCAGCAGGTTTTCCTGTGGTGGTGCATGATGTGGAGAATGAACCTCGATGGGTTCTCTCAAAGGGAGAAAGAGTTTATACTGGTTCGGGCCTCCCCTAGGGGACAATAGCCCTACGTCCAGTTTGTGGTGGATTTGGCATACTATGCCTTGGTGTGGAGAAATAACTCCAGGGTCTCATGGCCCCTTGGAGCGTGTCCTACTACAAGGGCTTGGCCCTGCTTTTATAGGCACACAGGCCTTAAGGAAAAGACCAAGATACCCTCTACAAGCTCCTAGGCTTATAGGGGTAGACAGGGAAAGGGAGCTAGCTACTGTGCAAAGGTACCAGACAACTTTATAGCTTTACAGACGTGTCAGGCTGCGCCAGACTTTGACCAGCTAAACGACATACCAGGGGCGGAGGGGCCCCCGGTATGGCCTATACTTAGATATTTCTTGAGCCTCGAAGTAGGGGTCGGAGCTCTATGGTCGAGGCTGCGAAGAGGGCTTCGAAGTGCACCCGAAGGGGGGCTCCGAAGCATGCTCCGAGCAAGGCTCCGAACAGGGCTCCGAACTGGGGTCTCGGAGCCTGGGCTTCGAACTGGGCCCCGAACTGGGGTCTCGGAGCCTTGGCTTCGAACAGTCTTGACAGGGTCCGAAGGCTGGCCTGCGGAGGAGAAGGCTTCGAAGTGTACCCTGGAGGGGGGCTCCGAAGCATGCTCCGGAGGGCGGCCTCCGGACTTGGCTCCGAATTGGGCTCCGGAGGGCGACCTCCGAACTGGGCTCCGGAGGGCGGCCTCCGGACTTGGCTCCGGAGGGCGGCCTCCGAACTGGGCTCCGGAGGGCGGCCTCCGGACTTGGCTCCGGAGGGCGGCCTCCGAACTGGGCTCCGGAGGGCGACCTCTGGACTTGGCTCCGGAGGGCGGCCTCCGACGTCCTGCAACTGGAGGGTGGCCTCCGGCCTCCTGCGCCCGGGGGGTGGCCTCTGGCGCCCTGCGCCAGGGCCCGAAGTGGGGGCTCCGAGCTGGACCCCCGAAAGGCACCTTGGGACCTGAAAACAATGCTTAGGGAGAAAACAGGCTCCGACAGTGCTGGGCTCTGGGCCGAAGGCTGTCGGAGGCTGACGTCATTTGACCCCTGTTCAAGGGAAATATATTCCCCCAACAGTAGCCCCTCGCGTGTAGGCCTTCGGGATGAAGGGGTGCACGCGCCCTTAGGACAAATGACCTGAAAACTCAACTTCAGAGGAAACATACCTTCGGAGCCTAGACCGAAGCTGACCTCGATACCCGGGGGTAATAAATGCCCGCGCTAGTTGCCAGAACGGCCTCGGGAAGCCCGAACGGCTCTGCAACGGTCAAAAAAGTTACCAGTACCTTGCTATGGGCCGATTCGCCTTCGCTTGGAGGCCCACCTGGCGGTGGGTTCGGCCCACGATGGTTGGAATTCTTACCGCGCCTATAAATAGGGACTTACCGCATGCGGCCTCGGCACACCTTCATTCGCTTTCTTCTCGTTGCCTTGCAACCTTCGCTCTTTTCTTCTTCTAGCTTCGCTCGAGCCCCCTTCACTGGTTTTTAGACCTTCGCGGCGAAGTCCCATCAACATGCCGAAGAAGGCGGTGGCGAAGCCTTTGGCCTTGGGCTCGAGCTCGGGCTCCGCCCAGGTGCAGGCAGCGGCGGCTGCGGCGGCGAAGACTACGCCTAGGCGGCTGGGGCCGAGGGACCTTCGGACGCCCTCCGACAAGTTCGAGTAGACCCTGGAGATGAGGGCCTCGATCTCTACGGAGGAGTCGGTCCGAAGGGCTTGCGAAGGGAAGATTGCGGCGAAGATCCAGCTTCGGGTCCCGGAGAAGTCGGAGGCTGAGCCGAGGCCTCGTGCTGACGAGGTGGTGGTGTTCGAGGCCTTCTTCGAAGCCGGCCTCGGACTGCCTGCAGTGGGGATGCTGAGCGAAGTCCTAAAGGCTTACAACCTTGAGCTTCCTCAGCTTTCGCCCAACGCAGTGGCGAGGTTAGCTGTCTTCGAGTGGGCCATGAGGGCCGAGGGCTGCGAGGGCCGCGCGGATGTCTTCGTCGCCCTCCATGACGCCAACTGCCAACCGAAGCCGCGGGAGGGGACGGACCACGTCAAGAGGGCGATGGCCTTCGGCAGCGCCAATTTCCAGCTTCGGAAGGAGTACCAAGATGCCTTCCCGGCGAGGGCTGTAAACAACAAATGGTACTCGAGGTGGGACCAAGAGTGGTTCTATGCCTCCGTCGGTGCGAACTCCCCCCTTCGGAGTACCAATGCCCACATCCTGTACCGGTGCGAAGGGGTGGTGAAGACCAGCGAAGACATCCTTCGCTCGAGGATCTTGCTGCTCCGGAGAGTGGCGGCAAAGATGAGTATGAGGGACCTCGCGGAGGAGTTCATCACCCTCCGGCTCAGTCCCCTCGCGCGCTCCTGGCCGGAGGGGCTCTTTCAGGCTTCGGGCCGAGGTGAACTTAGCGAGTTGGCCTTCGACCGCTTCTGTAAGGCTTCGCAATTTCTTTGCTTTAATACTTCGTAGATTTTCACTTCTAACTCAAACTTTTCATGAAGCCGGCCTCGAAATGAGGACCCCGGAGGAGGCCATCGCGGCGGCGGATCTAGTCGTCGGGACTCCGACCCCCGAGGAGCAGAACCAGCGCCTTGCCCTGGTGGGGTCCTGGGAGCGCTGGAATAGGGTATGGACCGCGCTCGACCTCGGAGGGCTCCCGGCCCTGCCGGACTTCGCCCACCTGGCAACCTCGTCGGCCGGAGCCAAGAGGAAGAGGGGGGACGAGGACGAAGCGGATGCTTCGGGACATCGGCCGGAGGTCCCCACGGTCGAAGCTTTTAATTCGGGGGAGGTTGCGGCGAAGCCCGCAGCTACTCCGACCTCCAAGAAGGCAGCGAAGCCCCTGGCGGCGAGGTCTTCGGCGGCGGAGGCCGACGCGCATACTCCGGCTGCCAAGGAGGCCACGGATGCCCCGACGGAACCAACCTCGGGCACGGAGGTGGATGCGCCAGCTTCGCAGCGAGGGAGCTGGAGGGCACACTTAGCCCCACCTTCCTTCCAAGAAATCTCCGATGACGGTAAACCCTTTCTGCATGCTTTGCTTCAATATGCGGATTTTGACTTGGCTCCCTGCAGAGGACGAAGATGATGCGAGGCCCACCGTGGCGAAGCCGGTAGGCGAAGGTGGATCGAAGCCCGCCGATGCGAAGTCCACAGAAGCTTCGAGCAGCAGCAGCAGCAGCAGCGATTCGGAGTCCGAGGGTACTTCGTCCGACGACGAAGGCAGCGGAGGCCGTGAGGTCCCTCGAGGCGAAGAAGACGTGGACGTGGTGGGCTTGAGCCCCGCCTCGCCGAAGCCCGCGGAGGCGACCGTGGCCGTGATTCACCCTTTCAAGCCGAGGGGGGCGTGACGGTGGCAGCGATCCACGGTTTCCACCAGGCTTGTGCTTCTGCGGAGGAGGGGGACTTGGTGGCCCAGCTTAGCCACCGAGAGCCCACGGATCTCTTTGTTAGCTTGAACGAAGTCCTCATGCGGGTGAGCGAAGCCCCTTGCAGCTTCGAACTATATTTTAGCCTTTCATTGGTACTTATGACTTCTTGAATTTCTGCAGGCCTTCGCACTGAACGCAACAGCTTCGACTGCTGCCGACAGGCGGATGGAGCGCCTCGCAGAGGAGATGGAGGCCCTTCGCCGTGAGGTCTCGGAGGAAGCCGAGAAGCGCAGGCGGGCCGAAGCTTCGGCTGCTGAGGCGAAGGAGGCCTTGGCCTTGGAGACGGCCCGGCTCCGCGCGGAGCTCCAGGCTTCGAAGGATGCCGAGGCCCGACAGGCGAAGATGAACGAGGAGCTCCGCCAACGGGCTCGGGATCTTGAGAGCTTCGTCGTGGCCAATCTTGGCGAGGCCACCCAGAGCCTGATCGAGGTCCTTGAGAAAATAGGGACCGAGTGCCGGGCTCCGAACTTTGGTGATTAGGACCCGATTGGGGACCGCGCCGATTTCTTGAAGACTGTGGCTTCGATAGCAGACGAAGCGCTGACGGGCTTCGCTCTTATGGCCGGTCGCGTCGCGGGCCAAGGGGTGTTGCAGATGCTCCATGCCGCGGGGTGTGACCACCTTCGAGCGGCAACCTTCGCGACCCTAGTGGCCTTCGGGGGTCCGCACTTGGTGACGCCTCCGGCCGAAGTTCGCGGAGCATGGCGGCGGCTGCAGGACCCCTGGAAGGAGCAAGGCTGCGAAGCCATCCTCGACCTCCAGAAGGCCCTTCGACACCGCCGAACCAAAGCGCCTGCTGCGCCTGATCAGCCTTCGACTTCGGCACCTCCGCCTCCGAAGGTGTAGATCTCCTTAGGCCTTTTGTAATACTTAGCTGCAGGCTTGTAAAAATTCTATCAGCTTATTAATATGAATGCGGGGGTTTTTTATACCTGCCCAGGCTCAGACTCCGAGCGTAGACCTCGAAGTTCTCGAGGACTCCGAAGAGCTTCGATAGTTGTGGGCGATCCTCGAAGTAGCTAGGTCCGAGGGCCCCCCTCGGTTTAAGCTTCCGAGGGGGCCTAGCGGCGAAGCCATCTCCGAAGTAGCTCAGGATTTACTAGCCGCTGTGAAGACGGAGTCCCTTCAGGGCCCTTTGTCTTTGCCTTCGCGAACGGCCTTAGCAGGCGACGAAGCCCTAGACTTTTCTGCCTTCGATACGGCACCGCCGGCTTCGCTAACTTGGAGCGACCTGCAAAGTGGAAGACGAAGCTTACGGGCTTCGGAGCCTGGACGGGCTGTTCGAGGGAGAGCGGGCTCCGACGAGGCAACGTCCAGCCGAGGTGGCCCTAGCCGAAGAGGGGGCAAGCGAGGGTTGGGGCCTCGCACGCGGTTCTTCTTAGGTTTAGATATAGACTATATGTAGTTTTGCTTCTGAAGTATATTTGTAACACACTTCTCAATATAGAATGAATGGAGTTTGTTATATTTGCATACTTCGTCTGTATGCTTCGTATTGTTTGGCTTCGATCGTTTTAGCTTGTCACGCTCGTACTGCGTATTACATTCACACACCTCGCATACATGCTTCCCCCCTTTGCTCGTGGCAGCTAGGGATTTAGCCGTTGCTGGTGCGGGCAAGAAATATAAAAGATGCGAAGGGTGCGCCTTTCGGCGGCTTCGACGCATGAAATTTTATTTAATCGAAGGCCGCTTTGGGCTTCGAATGCTTTAATTTGGTGCGAAGCAGGGCTTTGGCTGCTCGGGATTTCATTGAGCGAAGGCCTCTTTTGGGCTTCGAACACGCTAACTTGGTGTGAAGCACGGCTTCAGCATAACCAAATTAAGCGAAGCATGCTTCGGCATGCTGGGATTTGGATGCTGTGCGTGAGCGAGGCTCTGAAACGCACTGAGATTTTTCAGCGAAGTATGACTTCGACAGGCTTTAATCTTTAGCTTAGATCACGTCACACGAAGCGAGGCTTCAGTGCGTGTTTAGATAGCGAAGCAAGACTTTTGGAGCTTGGTCCTGTATTGAAAAGGATATTTGGTGTGGATTCACCGAACCTGGGATAGTTGAGCCACCTTCGACTCTGAGCCACCTTCGACTCTGGGTCACCTTTGACCCTGGGATGCTTCGGGTGCGGAGCCCGGAATCCCTGGACGCGTCGGGCCAGTGGCCCGGAGTCCTTTTAGCCCACTGCTACGGGCCCGGAGGCACTGTGTAGCCTTCGGAGGGGTACTCCGGATTTTATAAAGCGAAGCAAGGCTTTGGTTTTAAATAAGGCGAAGCATGGCTTCGGTTTTGAATAAGGCGAAGCATGGCTTCGGTTTTGAATAAGGTGAAGCATGGCTTCGGTTTTGAATAAGGCGAAGCATGGCTTCGGTTTTTCAATAAGACGAAGCATGGCTTCGGTTTTGAATAAGGCGAAGCATGGCTTTGGTTTTGAATAAGGTGAAGCATGGCTTCGGGCTTATATTAATGTAATTGTAGATTGATATATCGAAGTAGGGCTTCGGATTGTACATACCTTGTAGCCCTTGGGGCTTCGATGGCCTTCGACACGTGGAATGGAGCCCCCTTGCCGGAGGGTGAGCTCCGGTGTGTGAAGTAGGAAGGCGAAGACGGTCTTCGGGCTGCACCCGAAGCCCCTTGCCGGAGGGTGCGTGAAGCAAGAAGGCTTCGAAGCTCCCTCCTCAGGCGTACTCGTAGCTCTTGGGGCTTCGACGGCCGCCGACACGTGGAGCGGAGCCCCTTGCCGGAGAGTGAGCTCCGGTATGTGAAGGATGGAGGAAGGCGAAGGTGGCCTTCGAGCTGCACCCGAAGCCCCTTGCCGGAGGGTGCGCGAAGCAAGAAAGCCTCGAAGCTCCCCCCTCAGGCGCACTTCGGGTTGCAGGCAGTGGTAGAGAACTTAGCTTCTAGGACTAAGTTCCCCACGGACGGCGCCAACTGTTGGAACAATTGCGTTAGTTCCAGCAGGTTTTCCTGTGGTGGTGCATGATGTGGAGAATGAACCTCGATGGGTTCTCTCAGAGGGAGAAAGAGTTTATACTGGTTCGGGCCTCCCCTAGGGGACAATAGCCCTACGTCCAGTTTGTGGTGGATTTGGCATGCTATGCCTTGGTGTGGAGAAATAACTCCAGGGTCTCATGGCCCCCTAGAGCGTATCCTACTACAAGGGCTTGGCCCTGCTTTTATAGGCACGCAGGCCTTAAGGAAAAGACCAAGATACCCTCTACAAGCTCCTAGGCTTATAGGGGTAGACAGGGAAAGGGAGCTAGCTACTGTGCAAAGGTACCAGACAACTTTATAGCTTTACAGACGTGTCAGGCTGCGCCAGACTTTGACCAGCTAAACGACATACCAGGGGCGGAGGGGCCCCCGGTATGGCCTATACTTAGATATTTCTTGAGCCTCGAAGTAGGGGTCGGAGCTCTATGGCCGAGGCTGCGAAGAGGGCTTCGAAGTGCACCCAAAGGGGGGCTCCGAAGCATGCTCCGAGCAAGGCTCCGAACAGGGCTCCGAACTGGGGTCTCGGAGCCTGGGCTTCGAACTGGGCCCCGAACTGGGGTCTCGGAGCCTTGGCTTCGAACAGTCTTGACAGGGTCCGAAGGCTGGCCTGCGGAGGAGAAGGCTTCGAAGTGTACCCCGGAGGGGGGCTCCGAAGCATGCTCCGGAGGGCGGCCTCCGGACTTGGCTCCGAACTGGGCTCCGGAGGGCGACCTCCGAACTAGGCTCCGGAGGGCGGCCTCCGGACTTGGCTCCGGAGGGCGGCCTCCGAACTGGGCTCAGGAGGGCGGCCTCCAGACTTGGCTCCGGAGGGCGGCCTCCGAACTGGGCTCCGGAGGGCGACCTCCGGACTTGGCTCCGGAGGGCGGCCTCCGACGTCCTGCAACTGGAGGGTGGCCTCCGGCCTCCTGCGCCCGGGGGGTGGCCTCTGGCGCCCTGCGCCAGGGCCCGAAGTGGGGGCTCCGAGCTGGACCCCCGAAAGGCACCTTGGGACCTGAAAACAATGCTTAGGGAGAAAACAGGCTCCGACAGTGCTGGGCTCTGGGCCGAAGGTTGTCGGAGGCTGACGTCATTTGGCCCCTGTTCAAGGGAAATATATTCCCCCAACATGGGTATTTATAGCCTTAAAGGAAATTCAAGAATAATCTTTTTCAGAAAAATATAAATAAACTATATTTTTATTTCTTTGGAAATTTGGGGTGTTACAGAAGGTCACGTACACAGACTCCGACATAGGCTTCATCAAGTATAGAATAGGAGACAACTTTTGAACTGTAAGCCTTCTCCTCGTTTTTGCGCGTACTTGAGTTAAATGTCTGTGATGATTAATTTTTATGATGCCTGAAATGTCTATGTTTTGAATGCTCTGTTAATCTGCCTTTAAACACTTTATTGGTGTCTTTTCAATTAGGACACCGGTCGTTTTTAGGCTAGATTATTTTTAGCACTTTTGATCTGTTTACTTCCGTTGATTGTCTGTTGAGGTGCATTGGGTGTTGGGAGAAGGTCATTGATTCGAAAGAATTTTAGGCGCCCATTCACCCCCCTCTGGTCACTACTTTTGGTCCTACAAATATCTCGCACATGCCAATGCAGATTGAAGAGTTTAGATACTTTTTGGAAAGTTAACAGGGAGATATTCAAGTTTCCTTTTAGGGTCATCTTCAAACTCGGTCGTTTACAAAATTTGGAAGTCCTGTAGTGAGTTTTTGTGTATACTAAGACTTTGTCATTTGCTGTTATAAAAAAGAGAAGAAAAAGAGAAGATAAAGGGATAAAGGTGCTAAAAAAGCCGCACAAAAAAATAGTGAAGAAAAAAGTGGAGAAAGAGGAAAGCTAGTTTTTCAAATCTAGGAAAAAATTACGGTAAACTCTATGCACATAATAGGATTAGTTAAAATATCTTCCTCGATATTAGTATTTTCAAGATTTAAACATAGTTTCAAATCTGAACATATGTAAACTCTATGCACAAAGTATACTCCATGATAATTGTATTTGCCAATTACATGAAAACGCATTTGAGTAGGACATGGCAAGTCAGTTCTAGTGAGTAATTTCTCATTTAAAGCACTAAGTTCACAAAGATCATCAAATTCAATATAACCCCAAGTATGTAACGAAGAGATCAATCCGAGTTCTTCCTTTTCACTAGTAATATGAATGACATGTTTCAAATCACTTAATGTTTCAATAGCAACATGCTCATTCAATAGTTGTGGCATGGATATAAGTGAAGCATCACACAACTCATCTTTATCACAAGGAATAGCATCAAAATCATATTGTGACAAAGGAATTTCATAAATAGGTTCCACTAATGTTTGCTTTAAATTAGCATGATAAGTGGACAAATGTGGTTCAGCATAAGCATACTCACCTTGGTTCATCTCATTATTACCTTTAGCAGCCTCAAAAACTAATGGGGCGTCTACCTACTCAAGTGATGGAATTAGCACAGTCACCGTATTGTTTTCCTTATTTAGTCTAGTGCTATGCATATCCTGCAAAACTTTAGTAATAGGTGGTACAAGGGATTGTTGTTTCTTTGATTTCATATCATTTTTGCGTAACAAAATTGGAGATTCAGAAGCTTTATCATCAAATAATTCACATTGCTTCTGCTTTCTATCATTACATAACCACTCACGCAAAATCTGACTCTCAACATTGCAAGCAAGCACAAACAAGTGTTCTAAATGATTATATGTGGTATTAGCCAACAAAACTTGTATTTCTAAATTATGCCCTTTCAAAAATCTAGTCATTGTTTTTTCATGGCAATCTTCTAAACCACTGTACATGCTGCAAATTTTAAATTCATTGTAATACTCTTTAACAATTCTATTAGCTTTTTCCAATTTTTCTAATTATTCATGAAGAGCACTAGACATAAACGATAGGGAAAATTACTCACATGCCATTATAATTTTCAGAAATTGCCTATATGCCACTGTCAGTGACTGTGGCGGCCCCATCTGTCAGTGACACATCGATGGCATATTGGCAAACCGCAAAAATTGTAATGGCATGGAAAAAATTAACCCAATAAGAAAACACAAATCTCCTTCTCATCATTGTTTTGCATTTATGCCAAGTTTTAGGTCTGTTGTCTATATATGTCCACAAAAAAGATGCAGAACCAGTAAATGTTGTGCTAGCATCCCTAATCATTTGAGCATTAGAAAAATCATATTTATCAAATTCTTTATCTACTGCTAGCTCCAAATTGACATACGCTTCAGAATCAAACTTACCATCAAACAAAGGTAGAGATGATTCTACCTTCGCTAGATAATATTTTAATATATCACATCCTTCATGTTGATCACTCTCCATGTTGTGGCAAATCTGACCAGGAAGTTGTATATGAGCATGATCATCTTTTATCTACTTGCGCAATCCTGTCATGATTAATAGTGACCAAGAAACATACACAAGAATATGCACGTTCCTATCAACTACTACGTTTTGGAGGCTAAAAGGTCACACACACTCAAGCTTTTTACCAAGCTCTTACTAGTTCTTACCAAGCAAGACAAGAGGTGACGACACCCGCAAACACAAACAACTTCTGGAGAAAGGTGTATCAATGCTTTGTTGCTAGCCCTGTAGAGTAATAGCCGAGTATGTAGAGCTATAGGCGAGCAAAGATGCTAACAAAGGAAATATTAGAACCACATTAGTCAATGTAAGTTGAATAATCATTCAAAGTCAGTATTGTGCTAGTCCTAGGCTAGAACATACTAGAGACGCGAACCTAGACATAAACGATACCACCAAACCGACAAAGGTAGAACTAGATTTCCTCTTTCTCCACTTTTTTCTTCACTATTTTTTGTGCGGCTTTTTTAGCACCTTTCTGCCTTTTTTCTTCTTTTTTTTTTCTATTTTTTTATAACAGCAAATGACAAAGTCATAGTATATACAAAAACTCACTAAAAGGAAACTTGAATATCTCGCTGTTAACTTTCCAAAAAGTATCTAAATCTTCAATCTGCGTTGGCATGTGCAAGATATGATAGTTTTATTAACACCTGCACAACCTGCTTGAATCCAATCTTGAATTCCAATAAACCAAAACTAACTCCAATTTGATCTATACTCGAAAACTAAGGGATAAAAAACAGATCCAACACGGTGGTAAAAAAGGTGACAAGAACTCAAAACTCTAAATGAACTAGACACTAAAACCAACAACTTGACACAACGATGTAACCAAAAAACTCAACAAACCCTAACTAAGCAGTACTAGTAAAAGGCTCAAAGTGTTTTGGAATACGAGACTGATCTAATCTACTATATATTTTTTTGGCTTTTTTGGACTATAGGAAAAAATTAGGTAAAAACAGGGAGTATCTCACCGATCAACCTTGCTCTAATACCACTTGATGAAGGCTAGGGTGTCCCGATCTTTCGATGAGAGGGATAGATTCGATTGAGGATGGACAGACGTTGACAATCCGACTACAACCGTACGCGACGTTTGTGTTGCACCTTAGCGATCGATACACCAACTCCGAAGGTTGCTGTGTCCTTGCGGCAGCACAATCAACCCAACCATGAGAGTATTTGTTCCTGCAAGCAATCGAAGAACAAGCAGGAATAATATAAACAAGCAACTCAGATTGATAATATGGTGGAGTTCTGTAACATCTATCCGACAAACTAGACGATCACAGGGTTACACGACAAAGTAGCGAAGCTAAAATTTGATCTAAACAAAACTCGATATATAAGTGGCAGCCAGGGGATATTTATAAGGCTAGGGACGTGTGGAGATCGGCCAAAGGGAGCCCTAGATGAATACAACTCGGTTACAAGGCCCATGGGCTTAAATGGTTCGGACTGGAAAAGGAACACACATTGTTTTGATGATTGCAATCTCCTCAGATAGAATCTGTAGGTGTGGCTTGATTGGTTGGAAAGAGGATTTCACAAGCTTTCCAAAACGTTCAAGATCATCCAAATTGGGGCTTTCATGTAATAGTTATGCATGATTGAATCTGGTGTTGTCTCACCTTCTCTTGGCACAAAAGTAACGTCCCAAACTTATATACTATCTTTGGATGGCCTTTACTTGGTCCCCAATCAACTTTCATTATGTTCCGTTCCATTGGCTTACTCTCAATATGTCGCTTGATCCATGTAAATATTTTGTAATTGAATAGCAACACATTTCATGGTGTATCATACATTGTTCAAATAAATAAAATGTAAATATAATATAGAATGCATGCACCTTGGCTTGTTTATTATAATGCATAAGCATGGTCATATCCCAACCATTGATATCTTCATCATTAAGTACAAGCTGGCAAGCCTCTGATACCTCAAGATTAGTTAAGTAAGGATGGTCAAGTCTTAATGGACCTCTATGCATTCTACCTGACTAGCTACAATAATAGTAAATTTTTAGTCACTATAACGTACAAGCAATAAAATTTCTAGACCAGTGACAACTATTTTTTAATTTGCTTTGAGGATCTATATGATCTATTCAACTTGGATGCTCTCGACATTAACTTGTTGTGGTGCTGAATATTGTAAGTTACTTAACCTATTCTTTCAATTGAAGTTGACACATCATTATGTGGTATTAATTACTCTTTTATATTTGCAGGCTACTGTGCCAAGAATGCAAGAAATGACCATTCAAATTTCTTGACCCACATATGTTATCAATGACAACAACCTAGAATAATAGGGAGTCATACGTCGACTACATATGTCAGGTACTTGTTGATTGCACCACAAGGGAACAATTTTTACTTGTTGTACACCACTTGAATGGACATTATGTACGACTACTCTTCGCCCCCAACTAGCACATTGTATGATACATTGACTTTGCAAGACCTTTGAGACCAAATGGCAACCGCACCGAGATGGACTTCTCGGTAATCAGAAGTATAATCGACGAGTAAGGTTTTATTCACTTTATTACTACAAGTTCAACATTTAACCTATTCTTTCTTAACTCAATCTTGTTGTACCTCATTACAGAACTTTTGATGTCAGTCTTAGTACATCAAAAGCAATGGAACACTGACAGTTGGTGCATAAAACTGCAATGCCGATAAGTCTCTAAATGTTTGACATTTCAAATTTAATGTGTCGTCCAAACTAATCATGTACTTCCATAACAGTGCTACAGTAAACCTTCTAGAAACCAATGCGGGTTTTATGCTGCACACCATATGATGCTGGCCTTGAAGATAGCAGATCTTAAATCACCTGACGTAAGATATTATCATGTACTTCATTTTTATGTTAACTTTATGTTTCACTTATGTAAACATCAACTAGCATCAAAAACTCAATTTACAGAAATTTAACATACCTGACTTGGGGAGATCTGTTCATGGCTAGCGACATTCCT
>JAAALK010000286.1:19444879-19532955 GCA_019279435.1 Zizania palustris | reverse complement strand
AGTCCATAAAGACTTATGAAGTTTAAGGACTTTATGGGGTACTTGGGGTTTTCAAAACCAGGGGGTTGTTTTACATAAACATCTTCACCTATGAAGCCATTAAGAAAAGCACTTTTGACATCCATTTGATAGAGTTTGAATCCCCGGGATGTCGCAAAGGCAAGCAAAATCCTAATGGCCTCAAGGCGAGCAACAGGTGCAAAAGTTTCAGTAAAATCAATCCCTTCCAGTTGAGAAAAGCCCTGAGCTACAAGTCTAGCCTTATTTCTAACAATTGTCCCATCCTCCCCTTGTTTATTTTTAAAAATCCATTTTGTTCCAATGAAATGAACATTAGGTGGAGGATCAACTAAAGTCCAGACTTGGTTTCTCTCAAAGTTTTCAAGTTCCTCATGCATGGCATTGATCCAACTAGAGTCAGAAAGTGCATGACTAACATCTAAGGGCTCGAAAGAAGCAACAAAAGCAGCATTAGTGAAATGAGCGTGAGAACGTGTTACCCTTTGATCAAGCTCACCAATGATCTGCTCGGGAGGATGCATCCTTTGGACATGATGTGGAGCCTCGCGGCGGGATGCAGTCTCCCCCTCAACTTGTGCGTTGGAGTGGTCCAAGATGACCGATGTTGAGGTAGTCGCTTCGGGACCTTGTGCCGAAGTAGTAGAAGCTGGGTCAGCTTCGGGGGTTGACGTCGAGGGTAGTAGGGGTTCATCCTCGAATTCTCCGGAATCTTCGTCTTCGAATAAAGTCTGTTCCATGTCGTGTTCATTTGCCTGTTCAAGAGCAGAACTAACAGAGGGGGTTGATTCATCAAAAGTCACATCACATGACTCGATGACAGTGTTAGTTTCCAAGTTATAAACACGATAGGAATGACCATGAGTTGTATAACCCAAAAAGATCCCGTCAGAAGATCGCGACTCAAATTTATCCAAGTTACCACGTTTTAGGATAAAGCAGCGACAGCCAAAAACTCGAAGATGAGTAACCTTGGGCTGTCTCCCAAAACGCAGCTCATAAGATGTCAAGTTCAAAATTGAGCGCAAGAAAATTCGGTTTGAGATGTAGCAAGCAGTGTTCATGGCCTCAGCCCAGAATTTTCTAGGAGTCCTATGCTCATCAAGCATCGTCCTAGCCATCTCAACCAAAGTGCGGTTTTTCCTCTCAACAACACCATTCTGTTGAGGAACCCGCGGAGCAGAGAATTGATGTTCTATGCCATGCTCCATGCAAAAGTCAACAAAGAGACTATTTTTGAACTCGGTGCCATTATCGCTTCGAATGAATTTTAATGCACCTGGGAGTTCAGTGAACAGTCTCAAAGCCAAGCTCCGAAAGTGTGAAAACACTTCATCCTTGCTGGCAAGAAAGAAGACCCAAGAGTAGCGAGAGAAATCGTCGACAATAACTAAAACATACCACTTGCCGCCTAAAGAACTAACCCGAGAAGGACCTACAGTGTCCATATGAAGAAGTTCTCCGGGTTGTTCAGTCATCACTGTGGTGACTGGCGAATGCGAAGCGGCAATCATTTTACCATGTCGACAAGGAGCGCAAACTAAATTCTTCTCAAACTTGAGCTTGGGCAATCCTCGGATCAAACCTAGGGCGCTCAGACGAGCGAGCAACTCAAGGCTCATATGCCCTAGTCTCCTATGCCACTTCCAAAGCTCAGAAGTCGAATGTGCAACAAGACAATGAGAAGAACCAGACGACTCTGAAAAATCAGCTCCAAAAACTCTCCCAACCCTAAAGATCTTACACACCACAACGCCATCTGAATTGAGCACTAGCGAAGTATCGCAATGAAATCGCACTTCGAAGCCCTCATCAAGCAACTGAGATACAGACAGCAAATTGTATCCCAGATTTTCAACCAAAGCAACATCTTTGAGAGTGAAGTTTGAATTAATTCTTACCACACCTTTACCTTTCACTCTACTCCTTCGATTGTTTCCGAAGGTGATATGTTCCCTTTGCTTGGTTGTGGTGAGGCTGGAGAACCAATTTGCATCTCCGGTCATGTGGCGCGAACAACCGGAGTCCATGATCCACGTGCCCTCCAAGCCTCGACCTGTCGCCTACACATGATAAGAACGCCTCGATCGCTCAGTGCTGGGGTGAGTAAAATAATGACGAGGCATCCAGCACTGAGTGACACGAGTAGTAGGCACAGTAAAAGTAGACGGTCTACGCACATAAAAATCAGAATGATGCCAAGTGCGAGGTCTACCTACATGCAAAGAACGCAAAGCATGTCGAGGTCTCCTACTCTGACGAGGTACAAAGCTACTTGCCCGAGGTCTACCACCATATGGAACATGGTGAACACCTCGAGGAGCAAAACCTCTCCGAGAAGCACGAGGAGCCTCGAAAACAGGACGAGAGTGATACTCAGACTCATGCCTACCTAAAGATGGGTAATGCATGTCCTGATAGCTCATCGCCTGTGCACGTCGCTCATCCTTGATGCGACGGAAACAGAAACCAACCAAATGACCCGCCCTCTGACAATAAGAACAGTGAAACACTCTCCTGGGGGCACTCTCATGGGTCATAGGAGCAACCATCACAGGCTCCTTGGGTTTCTTTTGAGTGGTTTTCTTGGGAGGATTTTTCTTGATAGGAGGTGTGGTTTTCTTTGGTGGATGGGTAGGCTTTTTGGCTGATGGGGTGTCCAACAGAGCTCTCTCTTTCTCTAGGGTGGTGGGAGAGGTAAAAACAGTTTTGGTCTTACTGTCTGAAGCTATCCTCTCAAAACCCAAACCTAGAGCTACCCCGGCTCTGTCAGCACACAACTTGGTCTTGGCCAAGAGCAAATCCATCCTTCCCTTCCCTTCAGTGCATTTATTCACCACAGAAAGAAGGTATTCATTTTCGGACATGAGGTTTTCAGCTCGCTCTCTGACAGTGCCTAGCTGGTCCTTAAGGGTGATGCAAGTGTCACAAACAGGTTGCACATCCTTAGAACTACCGGCCCTCTCCAATCTAGCCTCCAAATCATGAACATGCTTATCACGTAAATTAATGCTATCGCGTAATAAAGAGCAGTTCATGCAATCAATAATTTCATGAGGTCTAGAATCCACCTCCAAAAGCTGCTTCTGCGCAGTCTCAAGCTCAGAAAGAGTTTGAGCATGTACAGAACGCAACTGAGCAAGCTCACTCATGACAACAGCACATGATTCACATTCAGCATCATTGAATTTAGACTTAAGCATGGCATATTCAGTAGATACAGATTCTAGCCTAAGTCTAAGGTCTTTTCTTTCTCTAGCGGCTTGCACAAGTAATCTATCCTGACCAAGCACTACTTCATTTAGTTCATCTAATTTAATTAGTAGCTGGTCAGATGATAGGTTTACCTCAGATGAGTCAAGCTCATCGCCGCTGTGATCGCTGTCGGCCATGAAGCAAAGGCCGGTGAAGTCACGTCCCTTCTTGTCCTTCTTGTCCTCCTTTCTTGGGGACTCCTCCTCCTCAGAGCTCGACTCCTCTGTTGAGGATGTGTCGATGTCGCTGAGAGCAGCAACAAAAGCTCTGGAAGCGGCCTTGGCTACTTTCTTAGCCATCTTGCCGCGCTTGCCCTTCACAAAGGGCTTCCTCTCCTTTTTGTGGAATTTGGGGCGGTCACTCTCATCTCTCTTTTTGACCTTGGGGCAATTGGCCTTAATGTGAGAGGTGTCGCCACATTCATAGCAGCCACTAAAACCACTTCTCCTCTGATCCCGTCTCTCATGATGAAAGCGGGTGAACCTCCGGGCAATGAGAGCAAGCTCATCATCTGCTAGAGTATCCACCTGCTCCTTTGTGACGGAGACCAGGGAGGACAACGCAAAACCATCTGCAAGAACACAAGTGCCTGATGTGCTTGGTTCTGCAGTGGTGCCACGGCTAGTGCTAGAAACCAATGCCAATGGCTGTGGCAAAGAGCTTCTGTGCACTGCAAGAGATGCCTTGGCAATCTCTGTGGACTTCAGCTTGCTAAAGAGTTCATCACAGGTTAGAGTGTCATAGCCTGTGGACTCCTCAATGCTGGATATCTTCACTTCCCATATGCTACGGTCAAGAGCATAGAGAAGCTTGATAGCCCTGTCGTGATCACTGTAAGCAAGCGTCCCGTTGGATCGCAAGTTACTCACTATCGCGTCAAAGCGAGAAAACATGGCATCTATAGATTCACCAGGTGCCTGCACAAACAACTGATACTGTTGGTTGTAGGTGCTTTGGCGCCTGGCCTTAATCTGAGCAGAGCCCTCATGAAAGACAGTGAGTGTTGTCCAAATCTCCCTAGCAGTCCTAAGGTGCTGCACCCTGTCAAACTCACTCCGACTCAAACCAATGAACAGTATGTTCCTTGCCTTCGAGTTCGCAATATACTGATCTTTTTCAGTTTGAGTGGTGCGGGTATCAGGGATGGAGTATTGTGAGTCCACAATCTCCCAAATTGCATTTCCTTGGCTTAACAAGTAAGCCTCCATGCGCACCTTCCAGTATGCAAAATCTGTCCCATCGAACAGAGGAATTTTACTGCCTCTATCCATGTCGCCAACAGATCACAAAACCGGTTAAGGTCAACTGGTGATCTTAACCCGCTCTGATACCAATTGTAGGACCGGAAACGGCGACCAGAGGGGGGGTGAATGGGAGCTTTTAAAATTTCGGGCTAAAAACTTAGCCTTCGGTTCTGTTCTGTCTTCTGCGGAACAGGCTTCGAACACAACCTTCGAAGGTCTGGTTCGGAGGTACTTCGACAGCTCCGAACACAGGCTTCGCAGGAGCAAAAGTTCGAAGCCAAGAAGACTTCGCTCCACTAACAACCCTCGAAAATCTACTCTGCTAAGTCAGTGCAGGCTCCGCACACGAGGTGCTTCGAGCAGGCTTCGCACTTCACCCTTCGCAAGAGTGGACAACCCTCTGAGGACTTCGACCAAGTACTTGGCGACAGCAACGGGTGCTGGGCTTCGTACCCGAAGGTCTACACGCACACGCAAATGGACTACGCTAAGGGCTTCGACACAAGGAGCACTACGGGAACAGAACAGGGCTTCGCTAGTAAGCAGCGAGGTCTTGCCTCGTGTTACACAGAGCGACGGCACACTGTAAAACACACTTCGCGATAAAAACACCCTTCGCCAAGACAGGCTTCGGTGAACTAAAACTAGCGAAGTATGCAATACGAGCTCAAGCAAAAACACACAGAAGCAGGGCTTCGCCGCTTGAACAAGGAACACAAAATGTATTGAACTCAGAATGAATACAGCGAGGTCTGTCTACAGGAGCTCAACAGTAAATGCTCAAAGTGTTAAATGTTTCCTACCGAGCCCCCATATTTATAGCCCACGGCTTCATCCTAAGGAAGTGACTACTTTACCCCTAGGGTTTACAACAGATTTGTCTCTACAGAACTAAGGGGTACAAAAGGTAGTCCACCTTTATTTTGGAGGCTTCTCTGTCAGCTGCAGAGGGGACAGTGTCAGCCTTTTTCAGAACAGACAGTGTCAGCCTTTACAGAGTTGACTTCTGGAACCTCCCTTCGCACGCGAGGGTGCGGTAGCTTCGGCGAGAAGCCTTCAGCCTGTCAGCCTTCGCTCCGCCGAAGATGACCTTCGATACAGTGACGGTTTTAAGCCGAATCCGTCAAAGCCCCTTGGGCCTTCGCACCACCACCTCCGGAGTGGATCACCACGGCTTCGCAGCTACTCCGAGCTCGAACACCGTCCGTCCGTGTACCGAAGCCATGCATGGCCGAAGCACCTCAAGTCATCCTCACTCCGAAGACCCACCTTCGGAGTACCACCCTTCGAAGTCCCTCCTTCGTCCAAGGCCTCCGCATGAAGCATTCCATGAGCACTCCGTCGCAGTGCCTCTTCCCGAGCACACTCCTCGACGAGCCTCACCCGGACCATGCCTTCGATGCGCCTCGACTTCTGAGACCTTCGTCGGGTAATCTTCGAGTGTCTCCCTCCGGAGCACACTTCGAACCCTTGCCTCCGCAGAGGACTTGGTCCACCAACTCCGAAGTCACTCCATCCGGAGTACCTTCGAAGTGCCTCACCTCCGAGGACTTGTCTCGGAGTACCTTCAGCCGGAGCCACGCTCCGCACTCTCTGCCTTCTCCTGGCACGACTCGACCCGAGGACTGACCCGGACCACCTTCGCAGCCACCGTGACGGAGCTCCCCGCTCCCCTGGCATCAAGCCTCCCGCTTGACCCAGGTTCACCCGGCTCGAACCCTGTCCGTCGCCTCCGAAGTCCCTGCGCACCACCGACAAGCAGACAAGTGTATCCAGTACTCCGGAGACCTCTCCGGGTTAGCAACCTCCGGCACACACTCCGGTGTACCGCCCAAAGTACCGAAGCCTTCGGTACAAACCCAGTCATCGCGTACTGTCGGACCCCTCCGACAGGCACACTCCGCTGCGCAGCTGCAGCAAGCAAACACCGAACACACTCCGGTGACACACCTCCGAACACCCTTCGGAGGTACCCTTCGAACAGAGGGTAAAATCCAGTCAATCACTCATCACATACACCGAAACCACCCTTGGTTTCTCAATATGCATATATATAACAAATGGCCACACAAATATATATGCCACCAATTAGTAGCCCTTTCTTGCTAGCCTCCACATTATGCATGTCCATGTTATACATGCATTTACTATTTGAGATGTAATTTTTACATATTTTTAGGTATTTATATTTGAAAAAATGGCATTATACATGTATATATACCTAGGAAAGAGGGGGCTCGGGCGGCGGAGCCGGTGGCTGGGGCCGGCGGCCGGGGGCGGCGGAGCCGGCGGCCGGGGTCGACGCCGGCGGCCGGGGTCGACGCCGGCGGCGCGGGGGGCGGACGGGCGCGTGCGCCCTGGAGGGAGCAGGGGGCGCAGCCGGGCGGGGGGGGCGCAGCCGGGCGACTGGCGGGGGGCAGGGCGCGCGCGCGGCGGGGCTGGAGGGAGCAGGGGGCACGGCGGGGCTGGAGGGAGCAGGAGGGGGCACGGCGGCGGCGGAGGGAGCAGGAGGGGGCGCGGCGGCGGCGGAGGGAGCAGATCTGGCTTAAATGCGCCAGATCTGCTCGGGGCCCCTTTTAACCCGACAGGTTTTCGCCGAGTGCCATATTTGGCTGCACTCGGCGAAAGTTTTTATTTTTTTTTGAAAAATCATATCTTTGCCGAGTGCATCTAGACCTGGCACTCGGCAAAGATGAATTTTTGATTCTTTGCCGAGTGCCAGGTCCAAATGCACTCGGCAAACAATTTTTTATACTATTTTCAAAAAAAAAACAAAAATAGAATAAAGACTGTAAAAAATCTCATAATTTGGCATTATATAATATACACTAATATTTAATCATAGAAAATTTCTAACTTCAAATAAACAAATATAAGGCACTTGTAGTTCAAATTTGGGATCTTTTACTTAAAATCTTATAAACAACTTTTTTAACCAAAAATAGCAAACTAACTCTAAAAAATGCCAATTTTTGACATGGTATAAGATAAATTGAGTTTTAGTAGTACAAAAAGTTTTAACTTCAAACAAATATTTGAATATCGATTTGCTTCTAAACCTAACTCATTTCATCCCTAAACTCCTAAACCTTCTCGAAGGTTGTCCAATTTCTAAAGTTCATACTTGAAAACTTTGTCGAAACATTATGAATTTTTTACCATATCATATATGTATGATATAATGACACCATGTCAAGTGTCATATTTTTTAGGCATCAATTACATTTTCTATAATTAAAAAACCATTAACCTGCATATTGCCGGTCGAGTGTCGTAAATTAGATTTTAAATATTTAGTTATATTTAGTTGTAAAAGAGTACAAATGTAATCATGAACACAAATATGATTTTTACATAATTTTTGAGTCATTATTTTATGTACATTTAGTTGAAATTTGACCCACTTGGAAGTAAATCCTAGAAATACAAATATTTTATTAAAAATAGCAATCCCACTAATAAAAGTATGAAAATTTACCATGGATTAAAAGATGTTGAATTATGACTGTAAAAAAAATTGAAGTTCAAAACATGTTTTAAATGTGATATAGAGTCAAAATATGTTTTCACATGAAATAATGGGATCAGCATACTTTGCCGAGTGCATTTAGCTATAGCACTCGGCAAAAATGATTTTTTTTTTCTTTGCCGAGTGCCATTCCCATTTGCACTCGGCAAATAATTTTTATACTGTTTTTTAAAAAAAAACTAAAATAGAATAAAGACAGTAAAAAATCCCATAATTTGTAATAATATAATATACACTAATATTTCATCCTAGAAAATTTCTAGGTTCAAATAATCAAATATATGGCACATAGAGTTTAAATTTGGGATCTTTTACTTAAAATCTTATAAACAACTTTTTTAACCAAAAATAGCAAACTAACTCTAAAAAATGCCAATTTTTGACATGGTATAAGATAAATTGAGTTTTAGTAGTACAAAAAGTTTTAACTTCAAACAAATATTTGAATATCGATTTGCTTCTAAACCTAACTCATTTCATCCCTAAACTCCTAAACCTTCTCGAAGGTTGTCCAATTTCTAAAGGTCATACTTGAAAACTTTGTCGAAACATTATGAATTTTTTACCATATCATATATGTATGATATAATGACACCATGTCAAGTGTCATATTTTTTAGGCATCAATTACATTTTCTATAATTAAAAAACCATTAACCTGCATATTGCCGGTCGAGTGTCATAAATTAGATTTTAAATATTTAGTTATATTTAGTTGTAAAAGAGTACAAATGTAATCATGAACACAAATATGATTTTTACATAATTTTTGAGTCATTATTTTATGTACATTTAGTTGAAATTTGACCCACTTGGAAGTAAATCCTAGAAATACAAATATTTTATTAAAAATAGCAATCCCACTAATAAAAGTATGAAAATTTACCATGGATTAAAAGATGTTGAATTATGACTGTAAAAAAAAATTGAAGTTCAAAACATGTTTTAAATGTGATATAAAGTCAAAATATGTTTTCACATGAAATAATGGGATCAGCACACTTTGCCGAGTGCATTTAGCTATAGCACTCGGCAAAAATGATTTTTTTTTCTTTGCCGAGTGCCATTCCCATTTGCACTCGGCAAATAATTTTTATACTGTTTTTTTTAAAAAAACTAAAATAGAATAAAAACAGTAAAAAATCCCATAATTTGTAATAATATAATATACACTAATATTTCATCCTAGAAAATTTCTAGGTTCAAATAATCAAATATACGGCACATAGAGTTTAAATTTGGGATCTTTTACTTAAAATCTTATAAACAACTTTTTTAACCAAAAATAGCAAACTAACTCTAAAAAATGCCAATTTTTGACATGGTATAAGATAAATTGAGTTTTAGTAGTACAAAAAGTTTTAACTTCAAACAAATATTTGAATATCGATTTGCTTCTAAACCTAACTCATTTCATCCCTAAACTCCTAAACCTTCTCGAAGGTTGTCCAATTTCTAAAGGTCATACTTGAAAACTTTGTCGAAACATTATGAATTTTTTACCATATCATATATGTATGATATAATGACACCATGTCAAGTGTCATATTTTTTAGGCATCAATTACATTTTCTATAATTAAAAAACCATTAACCTGCATATTGCCGGTCGAGTGTCGTAAATTAGATTTTAAATATTTAGTTATATTTAGTTGTAAAAGATTACAAATGTAATCATGAACACAAATATGATTTTTCCATAATTTTTGAGTCATTATTTCATGTACATTTAGTTGAAATTTGACCCACTTGGAAGTAAATGCTAGAAATACAAATATTTTATTAAAAATACCAAACCCACTCATAAAAGTATGAAAATTTACCAATGATTAAAAGATGTTGAATTAGGACTGTAAAAAAAAATTCAAATTCAAAAAATGTTTTAAATGTGATGTAGGCTTAAATTGTGATCTCACATGAAATAATGGCAACTACATATTATTTGCCGAGTGTTTTTATTTGTGGCACTCGGCAAAGGATAGCATTTGCCGAGTGTCCGTTAGTGGCACTCGGCAAAATTGATTTTTAACCCTGCCGCCATAACGTCGTCAGCAAAAAATTGGGCGGGTGATTTTTCAGGTGCTTTGCCGAGTGCCTATGGTGTGGCACTCGGCAAACCCTAGTCTTTGCCGAGTGCCACGGTGTTTGCCGAGTGTATTTCACAGGGCACTCGGCAAACACCTTTGTGCCGAGTGCCCGATGAAATGCACTCGGCAAACACCGTGGCACTCGGCAAATATCTGTTTTCCGGTAGTGCAAAACGACCGTCCTGTCGGTTTCCGCGGGAAACGTACAGAGCTCCACTGTAAATCTGAGATTTCTAAAGCGAAATTGGGTGATTTCTGTGGCCATCTATCTTCACGAGTTAAGGAGGTAAGGGAGTGTTTAGTTTTATGGATTAAAGTTTAGTCTGTATCATATCAAATATTTGAATATCAATTTGAAAAACTAAATATAAATTAATTATAAAAATAATTACAGAATCGGAGGATTATTTACAAGACAAATCTATTAAGTCTAATTAATCAATGATTAGCAAATGTTTACTGTAGCATTACATTGTCAAATCATAGCGTAATTAGGCTCATTAGATTTGTCTCACAAATAATCCACCAATTATAAATAGGTTTTATAAATAGTCTACATTTAACACTCTAAAATAATATCTAAACATTCGATGTGACGGAGACTAAAATTTAGTCCCCATAATGAAACATCTCCTAAATTTTGATCAAATTCACTGCCTTTTTGCATCAAGAAAATACTATTCTCTCACGTGATTTCCACGTGTAGTGGCCGCGCACATAGAATCATAACCCCCACCACACACCACACACCCACCCACTATTACAACATTTCTCTCTCTTCAATTCTCGTCCTTATTTCCTTCTAATAACGAGTCCATCGAGTTTAGTTCTAATTAACAGCCAGCTCATAAAAATCTAGACCGTCTATAGTTTTTTTTACTCTAGTTTATTTCTATATTATTTTTGTACTTAGTAAGTTTTATAATATGAGAAAAAATCTAGATTACTCAAGAGTGATAGAAATTAAGATATTAGGAGTTTGAGTCTTAATCCAAAGGATGATTAATGCCAACAGATGTGGTTAGTGATTTTTTATCCAAAGTGGACGCGGAAAACTCACCAGTTTGATGATAATTTTATGGGAAACAGTTCAATTTCTATGAATAAAATATAATTTTTGTTAGTTTTAGTTTATTAATTAGTCGATCCCGTTCACATCAAAATCCAGCCTAGCTCCCGTCGCCATTGCCTTTCCCCTTCTGAACAGAAGCGTTCGGCTCTGCTTCTGCTTCCCCACCGTCCACGCGCGGGCGAACCCGGTTGCTCCGACGGTCACCGCTACGACCGCGGTGAGGGCGAGGCTTGGAACTGGGGGTTCGAATCTCGCTGGGTATATAGATGCCTCCATGGATCCCGTCGCCGACCCCTCGCCGTCGCGGCGGTCGGTGAAGCGGCGGCCGCCCGCGAGATCGCCCGAGCTCTCGCCGAAGGCGGTGGTCGGGGAGACGCCGGAGCTGATCCGGCGGTTGGAGGAGCTGGAGGAGGCGGCGTCGCGGCTACGGGGTGAGAAGGAGGCCGCGGAGGAGGAGGCGCGGGGGCTGCATGCGGAGCTGGAGGCTGAGCGAGCCTCGGCGGAGACAGCGACCAGCGAGGCGATGCTCATGATCGAGCGGTTGCAGCGGGAGAAGGCTGCCGCGCAGATGGAGGCCCGCCAGTTCCGGCGCTACGCCGAGGGCCGCGCCGACCGCGAGCGCGACGTACAGGAAGAGCTCGCTTCGCTCTCTGATCTCGCCGCCTCCTACCACTCCCGCCTTCAGTCCCACGGGATCGACCCTGACACTTTCTCCGACGAGGAGGAAGAGCAGGACAAGGAAGATGGCAAAGAAGTAGAGCAGATCGACATGGCCGCACTAGAGGCAGAGAGAAGCAGCGGCGACTCGAGCAGTGCCATGCAGGTGAAAGCCATGGTCGACGACGAGGAGGACGAGCAATTGCCCTCTGTGGAGGAGTTTGAGTACACGGTGGATGTTAGGTGCGCGAGCACGACGATGGTGTCCGGGGCGGTGGTTGTGGGGGAGTATGTGGCGGAGAGCAACGCGGGGGCCTTGTACGCGAGGGTGGAGGCGCTGGAGGCGGACAGAGCGGTAATGCAGAGGGAAATCTCGGCGTTACGGGCAGAGAGGGCTCTGCTGGCGATGGCAAGGGCAATGGCGCAGCGGTTGTGCTGGGAGGTGGTTGCTGAGCAGAAGGCCATTAG
Organism: Zizania palustris; assembly: GCA_019279435.1. NCBI lineage: Eukaryota > Viridiplantae > Streptophyta > Magnoliopsida > Poales > Poaceae > Zizania > Zizania palustris. Next base: position 19,520,627 of record JAAALK010000286.1, on the reverse strand, counting down.
AAAGAAGGCGGCTGCTCCAGAACGAAGCTTCTCAGTGCTAGGGGTTTGCAAGGTATAATCAAGTTTGCTCACATTACTCATTGTTAGTAAGTTGCTACATTTGGCATGTTTATAATAAATTTGGATAATTTAGTTTCATCCGTTGAAATTGATGGATTTAGTTGGAACATTCTGCTACAAAATTAACACCAATGAAATGTCCTCGAGCCTGGGCTGGGCAGGAGATAAAATGCATTCTTGACCATTCTATGTTGTAAAAGGAAGTAGCCAGTATACAATTGCTTGTGGTGGCTGTAGATGAAATTGACCAATATTAAGGGTAGATTAACTGAATTTCTGTGTATTGTATCAGTAAGACAACAGTTGTTAGTTGGTATAACAAAGGAAATTCAGGCACCAGAGAAGGTCCTTGAAAGTCACTGAACACTTGACTATACTTTCCGGGCAGCAGAGCAAACTGACCTTTGCCCAGGCGGCAATACAATTCTAAGAGTATTAACTACTAATAGGAATTAGAGGTCTAATCTAATTCCTATTAGTAGGCAGGTGTACTAGAAGATGCTATTTAGGTCGATAGTATCAATGGGGAGCCTATAGTTGGGGCTGACCCCTCCTTCTGGAGTGTGCCTCAGCAAGTGCACACATGATCTGAGCACATCCGATGTTAGTCATTTTAGTCTTTTGGCATTTCCAAGTGAACTGAGTGGATGCACTCATTTGTTGATGTGCTCATGTTCTCTTGCTGGCAGCAGTATTCTAAGCTGAGAATTGGCACTTCAGGGACTATTCTGCACATACTATCGCTAAATGGAGGCAGTGTTCTAAAAGGCGCTAGGCGCTAGTCGGGCGGAGACTGGCCGCCTAGCGCCTAGGGGTGCCTAGGCGGCGCCTAGGGGCGCCTGGGGCGCCTGGAGCGTGTGCCACTGCCGCGTGCGTCTCTGGGACTCTGGGTGAGCGTGAGCCGTGAGCAGCAGGCCAGCAGCAGTGCAGCGCCCAAGCCGCGCCGGAGAACAGAGGGCAGAGCGGGGCCGCCGCCCGCCGGAGACCAGGAGCACCGCCGGAGGCCGAACCGCCGAAGTCGTCGCGCACGAGGGAAAGGCTGAAGTGGCGCGCGAGGCCGGCGTCGACACCAGAGTGCGGCGAAAGGCCGAAGGGGCGAACGGCGGCGAGCTGGCGAGGCGGCGAGCCGGCGACACGTGCGGCGGCGTGACGGCGCGTGCGGCGAGCAAGGAGGATGCCACGGGCCAGCCACAAATAAAAACCCTAGGTTGTTTTGCGTTTTACCCCCTCCAATCATATTTTTTGCATTTTTCGCCGTCGCCGCCCAGGGCGCCTAGGCGCCGCAGTCAACGCCCAGGGCGCGGTTGACCCGCCTAGGCGCCATGGCCGCCCAGCCGGCCGCCAATCCCTTCCGCGCGGCGCAGGGGCGGCGCCCAGCGCCCAGCGCCGCCTAGGCGCCCGCCTAATGCCGCCATTTAGAACACTGAATGGAGGATTTGCTGCCTTTTTATTTTAGTACTTGTTATGAGTTGCCGGTAACGAACAGAGAGGGTATGAGTGAGACGTGGGAGACCTCAGCTTGGGAGGCTTCCCTGTTGGCTTCCACGTTATGAAAAGGCTAGCACAATGTGAGGATCCGATACAAGAGAAGTTGGATGAGAAGTAGAGAACGAGATGAGATAATAGACTTAACTTCTTTATTGCCTTTAACCCTAATTACAGACTGCTATTTATATACTCATTAGAAGATCTAATCTGCTAAGGAACTAACTAGATTATAACTGATTATATCTCTAACTGGATTATAACTAAATTACATCTTAAGGACTCCATCTAGGACTGTAAACAGGCTGGACTCTTAACAACTTTGGGCCAGGCTAGTCCCTAGGCTTCGGCCGACCCAATCTAGGGCTTTAGCCCATGACCGGCCCTACCTAGGGCTAACCCAAGACCGGCCCTTGCTGAAGGGCTTGGGCTACATTGTCGACCATGACATCTCTCCCCTCTTTCAAAATCAGCTCGTCCTTGAGCTGAAAATCTGGGTAGCGCTGGTGAAATTCTTCAAGATCATCCCATGATGCCTTAGTTGGCTGTATACTAGGAAGTGAAACTGCCCGTCGATGGAGAAAGCCATGGAGAGTGACTTGTTGAGTTTCTCGCCAAAAGCACATGTGCATATGATTGAAGGTCCATAAGATAGGTCCAAGAGATTGCAACCATGGCGTTCCCAAAATAATATCAACAACACATGAATCTAGGACGAAGCAATCAATCACGAAGTCTTCTTCCCCAATGTCAAGTGGAAGGTTGTGGCATAACCCTGGAATAGCAAAGCTGTCTCCATTGGCTATGGCCAGTTTTGTAATCTCGTTGGTCTCCTCGGATTGCTTGACACTCTGTCCGTCTACTGCTTTTCTATCCATCTATTGAACTTTGTTGTCGGTTTGCTGTGCATTTGCGACTGCCAGAGTTGGCTGCTTGATCATATTTTACTGCTTTATGGGTAAATTCTCGGACTGACTTTTGCTAAATTGGAACATCCGGGGTCTTAATGCTGCTGACAAATGTAGGGCAGTGTATTTTCTTCTATCGCAATCAAATTTCCAAATTGTTTGCCTACAAGAGACTAAGATGGAACTTTTCGACAAAAGTATCGTCAGGCGTTTCGCCCTAAAACGTTTCGACCGGTTTGCCTTCGTTCCTTCCTCGGGCTCATCTGGGGGGATTTTTGTTGGTTGGAACAGCCTTAAGTTCCATGGAGAGGTTGTGTCTTCTGCCTCGTTTCAGATTTTATAAGGTTTACCTCCAAGGTTAATGGTAATGCTTGGACCCTCACGGTCGTTTATGGTCCCTGCCGCGATCCTGACAGAACTCTCTTTGTCAATTGGTTGCTTACCTTGAACGTGCCGACCCAGACAGATTGGCTTTTCATTGGTGACTTCAATTTTTATCAGTTCCCCTCCTGCAAAAATAGGTCAGGAGGTAATTTCTTCGATATGGCGACCTTCAATAACATCATCAGCACTCAGGATCTCTTCAAAATCCCTCTCCATGGTCGTAGATATACTTGGAGCAATATGCAATCCTCCCCTCTCCTTGTCCAACTGGATTGGTGCTTCGCCTCAGCCTTGCCTAACTCTATCTCGGATCATGTCCCCTGTGTCATTGCCATCTCAACCTCCATTCCTAAATCCCATTCCTTTCGGTTTGAGAATTATTGGGTTTTTTTGCCGGGCTTCAAGGAGTTGGTCTCCTCTTCCTGGAACTCCATTCAGGATCCTAAACCCCGTTCTTCGGATTTCTAACAAGCTGAGAATTTTTGCCAAGCGCCTTGCTGCCTGGAGTAAACGACATAATTCGTTTGAACAGTGAATTAAAAACTCTTCTATCATTTTGGCTTTCCTGGATCACTTTGAGGAACTCAGGCCTCTAACTACATAGGAGAGAAACTTCTGGCTCATTTTGAAAAATCACATTACCTTCCTTCTGCGCATTAGGCATGCCTACTAGAAGCAACGTTACACCACTTGCTGGACTAAACTCGGGGATGAAAACACTCGTTTCTTCCATGCCGCGGCATTAGTCAGACACCGTCAAAATGCTATACATTCTATTGAGCTGCCTGATGGTTCCTCGGTTTTGCACAATGTCAACAAGGCTGAAGCTTTTCTGGAAGTGTTCCTCTCCAAAATGGGGTAGTCTAGCTACCCTAAAATGGCCTTCGACCTCCTCTCGTTGGTCCAGCCCTCTTTTGATCTGTCTTTGTTGTCAGGCTTGGGGCTCCCAATCAGTCACGACGAAATCAACAGGGTTATTGTTGGAATGCAAGGTAACAAAGCTCCTACGGGTTCAATGTCCTTTTTTACAAGTCTTGCTAGGATATTATCCGCTCAGACCTATATGATCTCGGGGACCTGTTCTCCCAGGGTTCAGTCAGCCTCCAGGCCATCAACGGATCCTACATCACCTTGATACCTAAGGTCTCTTCGCCGAGAACGACTGGAGATTACAGACCCATCTCTTTACTCAACAATAGTGTCAAGATTCTCACCAAAGTCTTGGTGTTGGGGGAATATATTTTCACTGAACAGGGGCCAAATGACGTCAGCCTCCGACAGCCTTCGACCCGGAGCCCAACACTGTCGAAGCCTGTTTCCTCCCCAAGAAAATGTTCCCAAGTCTCAAGGTTTATGCCGGAGCTTGCAGGGGCGAAGCCCCAGGTCCCCGTCGAAGCCCTCTGGAGCGAGGTCCTTCGGAGCCCTCCGGGGCAAAGCCCTCAAGATTCCTTGAAGACCGCCAGAAGCTAAGTCTCAGGCTAACTTCGAAGCCAGCCTCCGGGCCTTCTTCGGAGTTAGCCTTCGAGCCCTGTCCGGAGTTGGCCTTCGAGCTCCCTTCGGAGCTCCTCAGAGCTAGTCTCCGGACCCTCTCCGGCCAGTTCGGAGGCCCTAGTTCGGAGGCCCCGGTTCGGAGGCCCCAGTTCGGAGGCCCCGGTTCGCAGGCCCCCAGTTCGGAGGCCCCAGTTCGGAGGCCCTAGTTCTGAGCTCCGGCCCTACTCCGAACCCAGAAGATATTTACGTCCTGCTGCAGTGTAGAAGTCGTACTGGGGGCCCCTCTGCCCATAGTTTGTCGTCTAGCTGGTCAAGATGTGACGTTACCTGACACGTCTGTAAAGCTGTAAAGCACTTTTGTACCGTAGCTAGCTCCTTTTTCCCTCTTTGCCCCTACGAGCCTAGGGCTCATAGGGGGCATCCCGGTCTTTTCCTTTGGCCTGCGTGCCTATAAAAGCAGGGCCAAGCCCTTGTAACAGAACACACGCTCCAGGGGGCCATGAGACCCTAGAGTTCTTTCCTCCACACCAAGGCATGCCATGCCAAATCCACCAAAAACTGGACGTAGGGCTATTATCCCCTAGGGGAGGCCCGAACCAGTATAAACCCTTTTCTCCCTCTGAGAGAACCCATCGAGGTTCATTCTACACATCATATATACACATACAAAACCTGTGCTGTAGCTAACGCAATTGCTACAACACTTGACGAATCGGTTACAAAATGTGATGAAGCACATTATACACAAGAATCAATATGGTTTTATTAAGGGACGTTCTATCCAAGACTATCTGGCTTGGTCAATGGAATACGCTCATCATTGCAGCTGTTAGCATATTCTGTTATAGGTTGGGTTCGGCCAGGCCATTCCCTCCTGTTATATCCTTGGCAAGGGGTTATCTTCTAGACTAGTAATTCAGTTATAAAGTAGTTATCCCCTTGCCTCTATATATGTACCTAATCATGGCTCATCAATTTACAATTCATTCCATTCTATTCCATTCTCCTTCAGCAGCAAGTCGAGGCAAGGCTCTATTATATTAAAATTGGACTTTGAGAAAGCCTTTGATACAATAGAACACTCAGTTATCACTTAGATGCTACTTGCGTTAGGGTTCCCACCTAACTGGATTTCTTGGGCACAAAGCATTCTTTCTTTTGGCTACTCAGCGATCCTGATCAATGGCATCCCGGGGAAATTTTTCTATTGTAAGAGAGGTGTTCGTCAAGGGGACCCTCTTTCCCCGCTTCTCTTTGCATTGGCAACTGACCTTCTGCAGTACATTATCAACAGAGCCTTCCGCTTGGGGATTATCTACCCTCCAGATTGTCACCGGGTACAAGCTGATTTCCCAATTGTTCAGTATGTTGATGACACAATTGTCTTCCTCAAGGCCACTCAGCGCAACCTTTTCAACTTCAAAGGGCTTATCAACTCATTTGCGGCCTCTACTGGCCTGTGCGTCAATTTCTCTAAATCCAGCCTTATGCCAATCACAGTGGATCAAGACAACGCTCACATCCTTGCTAGCACCTTTGGTTGTCAGTTGGGTTCCATGCCCTTCCCCTACCTAGGCCTCCCCCTGGGCACTCAAAGACCGAAATTTACAGACTTTAGTTCACTTCTAGAGAGAGTTCAAAGGCGGCTTAGTTCCCTATCGCCCTGGTTATCCATGGCTGGTAGGCTCCAGATTGTCAACTCGATCATCACTTCTCAACCCATCTACTCCATGTGCACCTTCAAACTACCGGTTAAGGTTGTTCAACATCTGGATAGAGCGTGTCGCAATTGTCTTTGGAGGTTCACCTCTGAGCTTGCCAAGGGTTTGCCACTTGTGGCCTGGGAAAAGGTTTGTGCTCCCAAAGATAAGGGTGGACTGAGGGTCCTTAATCTTCGTAGCTTAAATACTTCTCTCTTGCTCAAACACCTGCATAAATTCTATTCGCGTCAGGACCTCCCTTGGGCCGATCTTGTCTGGGACGAGTACCGCCATGTCAGGAATGCTCTGCACCTCTCGACACCTAAGGGTTCCTTTTGGTGAAAAATATTACCAGACTAGCTGTGATCTTCCGGGGCATTGCCTCACCCTCAGTAAAGGATGGTCGCACGACGGTTTTTTAGATGGATTGCTGGCTCGGCCAGCCCCTCCACAGATTATTACCAGATCTTTTCGCTCATGCGCGCAGACCCCACATTTCTGTGCATGCATTCTTGTCCTGCCAGAACAGAGACTCTCTGCTCCGATATCCTCTTTCGCCTTAGGCGACCAGTGGCCTGGATATTCTCAATGCCCTACTATGTCAGCACCTCACGGACAACGATGTTGTTGGATAGGGGACTCCTGGTCCTTCATCTGGGGCAATGATATTTACTCATCCAAGCAGTTTTACAGCCACCACTTCAAGCATTCTGTGGCACACCCAATTATTAGTTCGATTTGGCACTCCAAGTGTTCCAACAAGATTAAAGTCTTCTTCTGGCTGCTTTGCTCGGATCGGCTGAATACTAGGAATATCCTCAGACGACGTCACATTCTTTCGGCTGGGGATGATCTTACTTGTTCTCTCTGCCAGGACCACGCCGAGGAAACTTTGGTGCACCTCTTCTTCGACTGTCCTCTCACCTGCTCGTGTTGGAACTTCCTCGGGCTGCTCTGGAATCATGACGCACCGGTGCTTGATAGAATTCTTCAAGCTAGAGACTCCTGCGGTCATGCTTTCTTCATAGAGTTGGTTCAATTGGGCTGCTGGACCACCTGGTTGCTTCGTAATCGGTGTGTGTTTGATGGCCGATCAGCTTCTGTGTCGATGTGGCATTCTACTTTTTTACTTTCTCTTTCTGCTCAATCCTGTAGGTTCCCTCCTCTCCTCCGCTCTGCTCTCCGCCGATGGCTCAATAACCTGTATTCGGCTTCTTAAATTCAGTCACTTCTCTCCCTTCCCCTCCTCTATGTTATTTGTCTGTTTGCTGCCTTTTTAATATATTTCAGTAGGCCCCTCCCCTACTGGTTTTTATCAAAAAAAATTGGGCATGTAGAAAATTATGTGTGGATCCAGTATCTACTAGTGCAACAAGATGCATTCCAGCAATACAAATTGGTATCCTCATTGTACTAGCACTGTCTACAGTCTACACCAAATAATGCATTGAGTGAGACATGTGGTTCTTTGTTATCCGCTGAAGCCTCCCAATCAGGTGCGCCCCCATCATCTCAGTCAATATAGAAAAGTTTCGTGCATTTGTGACCCCGAACAAACCACTCATCACAATTATAACATAGGCCTTGTCGTCGTCTTTCGACTAGTTTCATAGGAGATAGGCGGCAGACCTGAAAGGGTAATGTGTTATTTACCAATTCAGCAGCCACATTACCTGTAGAAGCTGCTAACCTGCCTGCTATATTGAGTTGACTTGCGAAAAATTGTTGCCTATTGTTCGACTGCCACTTTTCAACCTAAGGGGCCTATTTTCATAAGCCTTTGCCAAGCTCATGGCCTCCTGCATATTAGTGGGCTGTTGCAACTCAACGTCCATGCCAATATCCTCCTGTAAACCTCCAATAAACAGCTGAATTTGTTGTCGTTCAGCGAGACAATCCTCCACACGACTAGCAAGAGCTAAATTTTTTTCAATATATGCTTCCACAGTTCCAATCTGAACCAAATTCTTGAGCTCTCCTAAGGGGTTACTTCGTACGGCTGGGCCGGATCGTACATGGCAGATTGATTTAAAAGTTTCCCAATCAGGAGGTCCATGATTCTTCTCATAATGAAAATAACACTCTTGAGCAGTATCGATGAGATGATAAGTAGCCAACCATACCTGATCTTGATTTGGTGTCCGCTGCCCTCGAAAAAACTGCTCACAATGGTTTAGCCAGTTTAGAGGATCCCCTTGCCATTGAATCTTGGAAACTCAAGTTTATAGAATCAGGGTACTCCTGTTGATACTTTTCAGAGGATTGATCGACATATGTGGGCCGTTGTCGCAAGGGCTGATGTCCCGTCTGCCTAGTTGGTAACACCCTATCGCCTCCTCCTTGCTACTGCGAGGCTTACTGCCCTGGCGGTGGTACAATCAGACCGGTGCCACCCATCCTTGACAGATTAGTTATTGTAGATGCTATTCCCCCTGCCTCAACGAGATGCTCTAGGGACGTGATACGAGAATTGTTCACAGCCATGGCACGGCTTAGATCAGCGAGACCGCTGAGGACCGCTGCCATGTCTTGCTGAAGTTTCTTTATCCCGTCGATGTCTGGTGTTGTTGAGGAATCTCCGTTTCCTGAGGCCATGGTCTCGCCATGGTCTCTGATACCAAGTCATGAGTTTCTGGTAACAAACAGAGAGGGTACGAGTGAGACGTGGGAGGCCTCGGCTTGGGAGGCTTCCCTGGTGGCTTCCCCGTTATGAGAAGGCTGGCGCAATGTGAGGATCCGATACAAGAGAAGTTTGATGAGAAGTAGAGAACAAGATGAGATAATAGATGTAACTTCTTTATTGCCTTTAACCCTAATTACAACTTGCTATTTATAGACTCATTAGAAGATCTAATTTGCTAAGGAACTAACTAGATTATAACTGATTATATTTCTAACTGGATTATAACTAAATTACATCTTAAGGACTCCATCTAGGATTGTAAACAGGCTAGACTCTCAACAACTTTGGGCCAGGCTAGCCCCTAGGCTTGGGCCGGCCCAATCTAGGGCTTTAGCCCATGACCGGCCCTACCTAGGGCTAACCCAAGATTGGCCCTTGCTGAAGGGCTTGGGCTACATTGCCGACCATGACAGTGCTATAGAAACACTTTCCATTTGGTAGAAATACATTCATTTTGAGTTTCATAATATATGTTTGTTGATAAATTATCATCAATACTATTCTCTCAATATGCGAGTACAATGTTTACAAGTCACCTAGTTGACCCTAGTCGCCATGGGACCATAGTCACAACGTTCTCGGGTCATCGGGATCGAGGAACGGGGTCGCGGGTCGAGGTTCGACAAATGTGAAAAGTATGGTAGAGGGGGGTATACCTATACGAAACATGAATCTTATTTTTGGGTCGTGATCCATAGATGTTTGGGTCGATGACCCCGGGTCGAACCAAAATAGATAGCTACGTGGAGGGTCATTGGAGTAACATTTATTTTTTTATAATCCTCTCCTCTAATCGTTTGGCTACCTTGCTACAGTGGTGCTGAAAATATGCAAAAAATGTGCCCCGCAGGAATCAAAACAAGAACCTGAGGTTTCAATTCAAGGAGAATAACCACTTTGCTATGGGTTGCTTGTGTACTTTCGCAAAGGGGGAGATTAAATATTTTTGCTGGCACCGGCCCACTGCAGCAGGATGTCATGGCCTCAAATCAGGCCCTGGCCCGCCTGTGAACAGTACCACGCGGTACTGTTCACGTGAACAATACCGGCGGTACTGTAGCAGTTAGGTTAGGATTAATTAGTTTAGAGTTCAGGTTAGATTAAATCAGATTAGATTAAATTCTGTTTTCTGTTAGAAGTAGTTAAGATTCTGGTTGTTAGATTAGATCAGCCATGTGTCTATGTAAACAAGGTTGATGCACTAGAGTTATTGTCGAGTAGTTCATTTTGGCTTGTGCCTTTCATGTATTCCTTCCTCCTTGTCGCGTCGCCGCAATGGCGCCACCACGATGGAGAGGTCCAGTCCCTCGACTAACTACCTCTTTTAACTACAGTTCGAGACAATTAGTCTCTACCAACTGATGTGTTATCCCGGCTGGTGCCAACTTGGTATCAAATGGCTCAGGTTCACCATCCGCTGCGATGAATTCCCAATCTGGCACCGGTTTGGGGAGCACCATCGATGACATGCTGAAGGCTATTATGCAACGCCTAGATGCCATTGAAGAGAAGTTGTAATCACTGCAACCACTCCAGGCGAAAGTCGTAGAATTGGAAGTAGGGGTGATGGAGCGGCCGGACACGATTGAAGATAAGCTGCAACCAACCCAGCCCTTGGAGCAGAGGGTAGCCACGTTGGAGGTGCTCGTCTAGAATCCTAGTCGGCAGCATCCCCAGGCTGCCGCTGATAACGTGGATCCACCTCCACACCACCAGGGAGGGAGGCGGCTAGGGCCGCTCCGGTGGCGGCGTGGGCAGCCTCGGCAGGGCCAAGGCAGGCAGCGACGGCTCGGTCGGCGACATCAACAGTGCTGCGGAGGCCAACACTACTTTCCTGACCGCGCAAAGCACACCCTCATGAGCACGGATGGCGGCCTGGCTGACGGTTGGGGGATCGACGTGGGATGCCTTGGCGGCATCAACAGCCTAGCTCGAAGACGAGCTGGTTTTCAATGGGGGAAGAGATGTCATGGCCTCAAATTAGGCCCTGGCCCGCCTATGAATAGTACCGCGCGGTACTGTAGTAGTTAGGTTAGGTTAAGATTAATTAGTTTAGAGTTTAGGTTAGATTAAATCAGATTAGATTAAATTCTGTTTTCTGTTAGAAGTAGTTAAGATTTTGGTTGTTAGATTAGATCAGCCATATGTCTATATAAACAAGGCTGATGCACTAGAGTTATTGTCGAGTAGTTCAGTTTGGCTTGTGCCGTCGCCGCAATGGCACCGCCGTGATGGAGAGGTCCAGGCCCTTAACCAGCTACCTCTTTTAAATACAGTTCGAGACGATTAGTCTATCAACCGATGTGTTATCCCGGCTGGTGCCAGAGGATGCATGGCTGGCACCGGCCCACTGTAGGAGGATGGAATGATACCACCTCATTTGTTTGTGAGAGATAGAGCCAAAGGATGGCAGCAAAACTAATGTATCGTATGATACACATTAGTTTAAATAAAACATGTTTGGTACACATGTTAAAGTTTATTTAAAAATTAAAATTTTTATTGGTTATGGATTATGGGTCGGTGAACCTGTCATTGGGTACTCGACCCGTTCTCAACCATATTTGCATTGGGTCGGTGATCCAAGGTGTTTCGGGTCGTCGACCCGTGTCGATCCCGACCTGCAAATCGGAACGCGTGGAACGTGGCTCCGACCCAAATTCCTGTGACTATGCATGGGACCAACCAAGCGACTAATCGTGATTAGTCGTCAACCAGACCGATTAGTTGAACCTGGTCAGTCCTAGTCGTCCATATAATTGTCCTATATACATACTATATATATATCTTTATATACTATATAGTATATTAGTATATGCCAATAAAGTAATTATCAAGAGTTCAAGACTACATTAATGGCTAGTTGTTGACTTGAATTACATGTGAAATTCCACATCTACACATATGCACATAAAGCACAAGCAAGTATATTGGTATGCAGATATTTATGCACCAGATAAATAGCCAGTAAGCTAGAACAGTATGTAAGTTATTTCAGCTGTTGCATACCCCAGGCAATTACAATCTGCATTGCTGTTTTCATGTGGGGTTCATCTATTGGTGCATCATAGCATCAGTGCATGATCTAAAATGTGCTGCAGTTTCTAGCTGAACAGAATCAATTAACTGCATTGCAATGAAATGACTATCACAAGTCACATGCCCTGGTTGGAGTGTTAAGTGCTAACCCTTAACAGGCCACATTAGCAACCCAATAGACTGCTTCTAAGCCCAGCTGAGTAGGTGTCACGGGGGATAGGGAGCAGCAGGCCCTACGGCCTGGGCCTCTGTCAGCCCAATTCAATTAGATTAAGTTTCTGTTTCTGTTTTAGCAGATTAGAGTTAGTTAAGATTCTGGTTGTTAGGGTTTAGTAGATTAGATCAAATAGATAGGTTGATCCTGTGTCTATATAAATAGGGCCTTGGTAAGAGTTAGGTCGTCGAGTATTCAGTTTGGTTATTTTCCTGTATCCCTGCCTCTTCGCCGCGTCGCCGCAATGGTGCCACCGCGATGGAGAGGTCTAGGCCCTCGACCATCTACCCACTTTTGCTATCAACTAAGAAGATTAGTTACTACCAACGGTGTGTTATCTCGGCCAGTGACAACTTGGTATCAGGAGACTCAGGTTCTGCTTCCGCCACCATGAGTACGCAATCTAATCTCAACACCGGCGATTTGATTGAGATCGCGCTGCAGGCCATCATGAAGCGCTTGGACAGTCTCAATGAGAAAGTACAGAAACTCCTACCGCTTCAGGAGGTGACCACGCTTGAGCAAATAGTCCGCGCCCATGATCAGCAACAACAAGAGTTACGTATGGCGGTTGGTCGACTCGAGGCGGCGCAACACACCATCCTTGTAGCACGGCAGCCGGAGCATGGAGTGCCTCGACAAGCCAACAGCAACAACGACGGTGGCCAGGAAGACCCACCGCCTCGCCAATAGGGAGGGGAGCGGCAGAACCCTAGATGAGCCACCGACGACGACGACGACAACGACCTAAGACCAGATCCGCCGCCGCACCGCCAGGGAGGAGGGCAGCAGAGCCCATATTCACCGCACCGCCAGGAAGGAGGGCGGCAGATCCCAGATCCGTTGCCGTGTCGCCAAGGAGGAGGGCGGCAAAGCCAAGATCTGTCACGCCGCTAGGGAGGAGGGCGGCAGAGCCCAGACTTGCCGCCGGAGAGGATGGCAGAGTCGCTGTCGAGCTGACAACGACGAGGACGACGACCAGAGCCTAGATCCGCCGCCGCGCCGCTAGGGAGGAGGACGGCAGAGCCACCGTCGACCCGACAGCGACGAGGACGATGACCTAGGAGAGCCACCACCGCGCCATCAGGGAGGGGGGCGATAGCAACTTCGCCGAGCCGCCACCGATGATGACGGTGGCTAAGGGGGCCCGTTGCCGCGCCACCATGGAGAGGGGCGCCAGAACCCTCGTTGGTTCAGAGACAGGGACAGAGAAGACCAGATCTGTGATGTTGTGCCGACCGCCCACAAACTCGAATTTCCCAAGTTTGATAGCAACGACGACCCGCTGCCTTGGCTGAACCGGTGTGAGCAGTACTTCTACGTCCGTCGTACACCGAATCACCAAAGGGTGGCGTTCGTGACGTTCTACCTCCTCGACGACGCCCAACTGTGGTTTCACCGGATGGAACTCAACGGTGGGCGTCCAACGTGGTCACAATTGGCTCAGTTGGTCAATGCGTGCTTTGGGTCGCCCCTCACGGACAGTCCGATTGGTGAGTTGGCCATGCTCCGGTGAACCGGTGTAGGACCGAGAGTAGCGACTAGGAGGGGGGTGAATGGGCGCCTAAAAATTCTTTCGAATCAATGGCCTTCTCCCAACACCCAACGCACCTCAGCAAACAACTAGCCGGACCAAAAAAAATCACAAGCACTAAAAAAATCACAAGCACTAAAATAATCACAGTGGCCAAAGCGTCTCTCTCATCAACCCTCTCTATGTACCTGGACTTCAGAGTCGTCAGGTCACACAACGACACCTCGCAGTTAGGGCACTCACTACTATCACCCAAGCAAGGGAAAGAAGATAGACTCTCAATCTTGCCATTGGTCATGGCAAGCTCACTCTCAAGCTCATCTATCCTCTTATTAGCCTTCTAAGAAGTTTCTCCCGATATTTTTAACTCCTGACGGTTCTCTTCAAGTAATTCAACGACTTCTTGTTCATAGGAAGATACCTTTTCATCGTCGTCGTCGTCGGAGTTGTTGGGGGAGCCCTTCTCTTCTTATCCCCAAGAGCCATTGAGCAGACGCTCTTGCGGGATCTTCGGCTGTGGTGCGAGGGGCTCTTCGGTATGTCCCCGAAGGCCATGAAGCAGAGGCCCGCCAGATCATCCTTATCCTTCCCCTTGATCACGATCTCCTCATCACTTGAGCTTGATGAAGAGGAAGAAGACGATGATCTCTTGGAGTAGCTTCTCTCCATCTCGGCGAAGAAAGCCTTGTCTCGCTTCTTGTTCTCACGTCGGTAGTCCTTCAGGGCCTTTCGAAAGAACCTCGTCTTGGGCTTGCCCTTTGTGAAGGTGGAGCTGTCGTGCTTGTTGGAGTCGTAGGAGCCACCGTCGGTGCCGTTCTTGTGTGTGTTCCGCTTGGGGCAGTCGGCGATGAAATACCTGGATCACCACACTTAAAGCAACCATGTTTTGTGCCATGCCATTTGAACATTCTTTTATCATAGAAATGACGAACACTGCTATTGAATAGACAAAGGTCATCATCTCCTAGCAAATCCAATTGGTCCTCAGTGATAGACATCAAAGAGGATAAAGCACAACTCAAAATAGCAGGATCAGCAGAAGGTGTTGCAAGGGCCAGGGTTTTTGAGCCAGAACCACTAAGATTTGATCTCAATTGGATATCAACCTCTGAGGCCTTGAGCTTACTGAAAAGCTCTGCGACAGTCAAGATATCATAGGAAGCGCTCTCAACAATAGAGGATACCTTGATCTCCCAGATCTTAGGGTCCAAGGTATGAAGAACCTTGAGCGCCTGTTCATGATCTGAGACCATCTGATCACGATCGGCCTTGTTGGCCAGAAGCTTGTTAATGATCGACTGAAAATAACCAAACAAAGCTTCAACAGTTTTGTCTGGCTTCTGTGAGAAATTTTCATACTCATGCCGGTAGGTCTGATAGAACCTAGCCTTGACCTGAGTTGTCCCCTCATGGTGTGCCTGGAGGGTAGCCTAGATCTCTCGAGAAGTGTCGAGATGGCTAACGCGCTCAAACTCACTGGGACCTAAACCAGAAAACAGTATGTTCATTGCCTTGTTGTTTAGGTCATGCAGAGCGACTATCTCAGGAGTAGTACGCTCTGCAGCCGGAAGCACAATAAAAGTAGCATGAACACACATATCCCATATCTCCGAGCTCTGGCTCAATAGATAGGTTTGCATGCGAGTCTTCCAATAGTTGTAGCCAAAAACCTTAAGAGACGGAACCTTGCCAGAAGAAGTCATGATCGCTACCTTAGGTTAGAACCGGTTAAGGTATGAAAAAACCCTAACTAGGCACTGATACCATTGTAGGACCGAGAGTAGCGACCAGAGGGGGGTTGAATGGGCGCCTAAAAAAATCTTTCGAATCAATGGTCTTCTTCAACACCCAACGCACCTCAACAAACAACTAGCCGAACCAAAAAAATCACAAGCACTAAAATAATCTAGCCTAGAAACGACCGGTGTCCTAATCGAAAAGACACCACCAAAGTGCTTCAAGGCAGATTAGACAAAACATTTAAGCCATAGATATTTCAATCAACACATGTAGCACATTCAAAGTTCACTTTCTAACCGTCAACTTCTAATCAGGCAAAAGTTTCCATCACAAGTTTCCATCACAAGTTTAGACTGATATTTAATCAAATAAATTCCGAGAAAATATTTCATCGCAGATTAAATAATCAGTTTACAGAAGATTTGACAACAAAAAGGGTATAAAAAATATACCTTCTTTTACCTGAGAAGAAACTTGATCTGTGCTGTTGTAGTTTTGGGTTGTGATGTTCTTCTCCAACTAGAACAGCAACAAAAACGAGCAGTGGTGTTGATGCAACGGTACTGTGTGCATCAGACTTATGCACTGGGCACACGCAGGTTGGCAGAACAGCAAAAAAAAACACCAGCTGATTACAGAGAATACTAGTTTTCACGCAAATCGAGATGAATAATAAATCAGAGATTACAGAACATGATGTTGCTTTGAACTAAGACAAGAAAACAGCAGTGACTCTCAATCCGTGTGCTTGACACTTGCGCACCCGTACCCTTCAGCAATGGCTGGGACGAGAAAAATACTACTTCAGCACGCAAATCGAGAAGGGAAAAATGCATAGAAAAATAATGTGTGCGCTAGCACTGCTGTGCTCCCTCGTGCTTGAAATGAAGTGCTCGGTAGGGGACTCCGCCGCCAGGATTCAAGCGGATGCAATGCTCCCTGGCTTCTGCGGGTAAGAAAAAACGCTACAGGACGGCAATCCGGCGGAAAAAGCCACGCGACCTAGGCGTTGGTGGTGATTAAGAAAAAATCACAGCAGGAAACCAAAAACACCGTTGGCGCTAGCACACAGGAAGAAGAACAAAAACAATCAATTCAAAAATTGAACTTTGATTTTGATATTTGGTGAGTTGAGAAACCCTAGGGGGAATTGGGGCCCTATTTATAGGCAGCCCAATAAATCAGGAAAAAACTCAATTTACCCTTAGGGTTTTTTACAGACGCCGAAATAAACTAGAAAAGACCAAAATGCCTTTAGGATTTTTACAGACTCGATTAACACAAACCGTGGGCCTAAAAGGCAAAATAGTAAAATCCTATCTAAAGGTAACTTGTCCTGATGCGGAGCTTTCGTAGCAGCTACGGCTTCGCTTCAGGACTGTCGAATCCTCGATGGACGGTCTTGGATGGTTGCGTCGGTTTTACACCGAAACCGACATAGTGTCCGCTGTCTTCGCACCGGGTACCCGGATTGGCCCGGCCTGATTCCGCGGCTCCCTCAGCCCGGCAATTGCTCGCCACCTGTTTACCTGGGTCAAACCCGGTCAACAGACCAGCGGATCCCTTGTCGTTCCTGGCCTATGAACCCGGATTGGGCCGGCCTGACTCCGCAGCCTCTCTACCCGGCAGTCGCTCGCCGCCTGTGTACCCAAGTCACGTGGCCCAAGACACGACAGGTCTCGTCTCCTCTTCGTCTCCTCTTTCTTTGACTTCCGTTGACAATCACTCATCACTTCTGGAGCCATGAGGCCCATGATCTTCAACATGGCTCCTCAACCGGGACCGTCGACGACTTCTGCAAGCGCTTCATCGCTCTCTCCTACCATGACACATCACTGACGGAGGCTCACCAGATTCAACTATTCATTCACCAAGCTAGGCGATCCTCTTCGTACCGATGTCGCTCTCCAACAGCCTTCAGCGTTGGACAACGCCATCGTGTTTGCGAGGGCCTATGAGCAGCGCAACACATCATGGGATACCGGCCAAGCAACGCAATCACGAGCTCCAAGCTGCTCCTCCAAGCAACCAACTCCTCCATCACCAGAGTCGGCTTCACTATGGCTTGCTACATCCTCGTCAACTTCGGTCAACAAGACGCCAACCAGCACCATGCGTCTCTCGTCGGAGGAAATTGAACAACACCGGAAGGAGGGGAAGTGTTTCCATTGCAATGAGCGGTTTACAAGCGGCCCCAAGTTGTAGTGCAAGCATATCTTCACAATCCAAGTGATGGATGACGACGAGGACGATGACGCGGCAGCTCGAGGATGAGCTGCATTTTTAGGGGGGGGGGGGAATGTCACAGGGGATAGGGAGCAGCAGGCCCTACGGCCTGGGCCTATGTCAGCCCAATTCAATTAGATTAAGTTTCTGTTTCCTTATTTAGCAGATTAGACTTAGTTAAGATTCTGGTTTTTAGGGTTTATTAGATTAAATCAAATAGATAGGCTAGTCCTGTGTCTATATAAACAAGGCTCTGGTAGGAGTTAGGTCGTCGAGTATTCAGTTTGGCTATTGTCTTCTTGTATCCCTACCTCTTTGTCGCGTCGCCGCAATGATGCCGCCGCGAAGGAGAGGTCTAGGCCATTGACCGTCTACCCACTTTTACTATCAATTAATAAGATTAGTTACTACCAGCGGTGTGTTATCCCAGCCGGTGACAGCAGGCCCAACAAAAACTATCAGACAAACCTGGTCCTTCCACACCCCTAGTCGTCTGATTAATCGATGACTAATCGAACGACTAGATGTCTGCTCGGCCTAGTCACCTCAGAGCCTCTGGTCAGGTCCAGAGGACCGATAAGAATGATTAATCGTGATTAATCATTGGATGACTTGTAAAAACTGTGCAAGTAGTCAGTAGTGTTTTAAATTGTTGAACATCTAAGGTGTTCTCCAAACTGCATCTTGAGCTATCCCTTTTCAAGTATTAAATAAAAGGGTGTTAAGCCCCCAGTGGCCCAGTTCATCTTGAATCTATTCTTCTAGAGGGCATATGCAAGTAACTGTGGTGCTCTCCATTTCTCCCTCATATGCACATTGTGCAGTTCAGTGATGCAGATAACAATTCATTCAGGTCTCATGTAGTCTGAAAGATAACTGGTTAGATTTCTTCAGACCAAAATGTTTTCGCTGTTCAATCTTTTGATAGGTAATTGTGAATTGAAGGGAACTCATTTACAAAAATTATGGCAATTGCTAAAGAGGATTGTTGTGGTCATCAGTTTTCCCACTGCGCTATTTTATTCTAACTTTTCTTCCTCCAGAGCTAATGATTTTGCTGCCATCTTCATATTTTCTTCAACAAGCCAACACATAATGTGCTGCAGACATGCTGGATGTGGTTGATTGCTATACACTCGAATTGAGTTTAGGAGTAATGACCACACTAACATGTGTTGCATGGTATCTCAATTCTGTTTCTTAATTTCTATAAGGCAAATTTTAATTAATAACTGTTAATTTTTATAGATCTAACGACCACAATTGAAAAAAGTCGACGTCTTACATAGAAGGTAATAGTTCGTTTTGATCTAACAGTCACGATTAAAATATGTTGTTGTCTTATCTCCTAGGACACAATATGTCACTTTTTTAACCAATGGCTGAGATTAATCATCTCTTACCTATCCCTAAAAAAGCCATTCTATTTTTATGTGCTTGTTAACATGTGAAGATGTAATTGGGATAAAGAGAAGATAACATATTTGATGCTGTTACTTTCCAAGGAAATGCATTGTTAATAATTGTTCCTTGTCTCAAATTCTCTGAAGTTCTGTGTTCCATCTCCATAACATAGGCTCTGTTCGTCCATCAGAAACTAACGCTTTATACATACATATGAAACTAACAACCTTTTATATCTTTTCTCCAGTGGGTTCTCTCAATAATCTATTGGAGAAACAGAAGTTCTACAGCCAGGTAGATTTTATATTGGCTTGGTTATGCACTTATCAGTATCCTTTGCATTCTGATTTCTGAAGCTACAGTAAACTGCTACCATGGATATTTTGCAGGTATACCTTTGGCTTGTCAACTACGTTCCTTGGCTTCCTACTGCTACTCGACAGATCAACCATGTTGAGTCCCTGGCGGCGTCTGCCTAGGCCACATCAATGAAATGAGACTCCCCATCCTATAGCCTATTGTCTACAAATGCAGATCCTGGATTCGTGATTATGACTTCATTGTAAGTGTGTGTATTGCATTCTGACTTCCTCCTCTCTTTTATCCCCTTGTATAGTTTTTGAGCTGTATGTTTTTGTTTGGGAGCTTTGAGCCTGTCGTACAGTGTGTTATTCAAACATTGGTGTGAATAGCTTTTAATCAGGAGCTAACTGGCGTTCTCTTCTATATAGTGTACATCACAGTAAATTGTGGAATCTGATTTTGTTTGCGCGGTTGCTGAAATGCGGGAATGTTGCATCTGATTTCACGTCTACTCTGTCTATATGGCATGTATTTGGCTGGCAATTTCTACTTTTAACGTAGAAATTTTGAACAGTGGCATGCTTGATGTTGCTGTACCTTAGAGTGCAGTGTTGTACTGTTGTGCTAGTCAAATGAATACTATCCATATGGATGTCAAAATATCCGAATTATTTGTATTCGTATTCGTATTCGAATAACATATTTAATATGAATATATCTGTATTTATATTCGAATTAAATATGGATGATATTCAGAAACATTCAAATTCGTTTTACAAATATGGATATGGAAACATATTTGTTTTATGATTTTATACAAATTAAACTTTTAAGTACTCAATTTTAAGTACTGAAGATAATATGACATTATTATATTAATGATTTATTTGTTATTTATGTAATTATGGAATATTTAAGTTAGTGAATATTAATACGCATGGTTTATTTATTTTTTATATAATTATGAAATAATTAATATGTTTTGGGAAAGAATATGTTATGGTTAAAAGTAAATTGATGGTTGAATCTTTATTTGCACTTGAAATTTTTTTATCATCAAAATACAACATATCACATTTTATATAAATTTTTTGTATTTTTCCTGATCCATTTGCTATTTTTAACTCATTAATTTTGTTTCTAGGATTTAAATTGAAATATGTGAAATTTGAATTGCAAGTACCTAAAATAATGCACTGAAAATTATAGAAAAAATATGTCCACGTTTTTATGCCCATTTTTAGTTGTTATTCACTAAATTTAAAGAAATTTTAAAAAAATCTATGTTATGACACTCAGATCGGTAACGTGGAGCTTAAGGTTTTTAATTCTAAAAAATCAAATAAAGTCTAAAAATATGAGATTTGTCACGGTGTTATGATAGTATACATAGATGCTATGATAAAAAATTGAAAATATTTCAAGAAAGTTATCACATAGAATATTAAGAAACTCGAGATTTTCTTAAGAAGAATTAGAGATTTGAGAAAGAATAGGATATGTTTGAAAGTAAATTGATAGTTAAATATTTATTTGAACTTAGAAACTGTTGGCGTAAAGGATTACGCTAACAGGTTTCTCAAGAGTTAGAAACTAACAAACGAAGTGTTTGCGAAGTAAATTATTTCAAGCCTCCGAAAGGATAATATCTCAAAACAGTTCGAAGATGTATATTGAATAACTTGTATTCCGTCGTTATTACAGGGTAAAACGAGGGGTATTTATAGGTCCAAACATTAAGGAAAAAACCCTTTTACCCCTCTATTACAACCGACATAGTGGAAACTATTCGGTATCCTTAATAGGGCTAAAATGGTAAAAGACTAATCTAATGAGAAAGAAGATAAGTCTTCCATCCTAGCTGGCAGGGAAGCTCTCGGAAGAGTCCAAGTTCGAAGATATACTCCGAACTCAAGTTCGCCTCCATACTTCGAACTTGATCCAATGTATTCCCGAAGTTATATGCTGGAAACCTTTGATTCAATCACCTGCCTTTGTCCTATTACAGCAATAACCCCGAAGATGGAGTATTTTCCCCCAATAGTAGCCCCTCGAATACGCTTCTCCGCTAGATCTGTAATGTTAGGAGAGCAGTATACACAAGAAAAATAATCATGCGTAGGGGTTAACAGATTTAACCCACCTCCGAAATACGTGGAGATGCAAAACTTCGAATCAACTTCTAAGAAAGTTACATTCGAACTATCTTAGAATTAACTTAAGTAGCCTGAAAGTTTTTTTAGACTTAGAAGAAATAACCGTTGGCTTTTTTATTCTAACGGAAGTTACGCGATGCGTCAATTCCGCAACAAAATAACGGTTAAGAATGCGGAACGACAGATACAAACGGTAAAAAATCATGGCCTGTACTATAAATAGAGGGCCCAACCCCTTCTCGAGTACTCTTCTCACCACTTTAGTGCAAACAAACCCTAATCCCCATCTTCTTCCTTGAGCAACCAGAGCAAATCCATGGCAAAGACCAGTTTCAAGGTTCCTGGGGCGGCTTCAGCCTTGGCTTGGCAGCAGGCTGCGGTGACTCCGACAGCAAGAGTAGCAGCAATGGCGGTGCCAGGAAGAAATCCCCAACGCGATGATCCTCATGATCTCCTCCCGGCGTCGTCGAAGTATGTAGATCAATCCTACCAGTTGGGACCTTCAACCTGCAAGAGGGAGTTGCTCGCAGCAGCGATAGAAGGAAAGATTAGTTCGGAGATTGTGATTCGCAAACCTGGAAAAGAAGCTATTCCTTCGCCAAGGCTCGGAGAAGTGGTTGTCTTCGAAGCCTTTTTCGAAGTAGGATTAGGGCTTCCGGCTGTCGACTTCCTAACTAAGGTACTGGATTTATTCCATGTTACTCTCCCCCAACTCTCTCCGAATGCGATAGCACATCTCGCCATCTTTGAATGGGCATTGCGGGCTGAAGGCTGCGAAGGAAGAGCAGAAATCTTCACAGCCCTACACCGAGCTTCTTGCCAACCCAAGACCTTCGTAGGCCCCAGAGGTGAGAAGATGGTGGTGTCCTTTGGGAGTATTAACTTCCGGCTTCGAGATGAGTACGCTCTTCGATTTCCAGCCAAGGCCATCAATGCCAGGTGGTATACGGATTGGATCCTCCGCTGGTTTTACGCCGAAGTTGGGGCAGGAAGCCGGCTAGCGGGACCTCTACGGGACATAAACTTCCGGAGGGAAGCCCTTGTCCACCCGGATCCAGGCCAGCTTGAAGCTCGCCTTAGCCTACTTCAACACATTAGCCACCGTCTGAGCATGCGGGATCTGGCAGAGGAGTTCATCGGACTTCAGATCCCTCCTCTGATGGCCAACTGGCCAATCACCTTCGAGGAAGATCCGGAGGGCGGCCTCCGAAAGATCTCTTCGAGCTCGAGCCCTGCAGGTAACTTCGGAAACAACATGTGTCATATATATTTATTTGAAGAAATAACCAATGTCAACTTATCTTTCAGTCTCTCTAGCTCCTATGACTTCGGAGCAAATTGTGCGAGCTTTAGAGAAAATTCTGGGAGTCCCGACTCTGGTCGAGAAAGAATGGAGGATTAAGTTAGTGGGTACTTGGGAACGAAACAACCGAGTATGGGGGTTACTCGAAGTTGTTCCCCTTCCTCTTTTGGATTGGGTGCCTTCAGAACAAGGGCCTAAGAAAAGGAAGGCCGAAGTTGGAGCTTCGACTTCTGCCAAAACTCCATCAAAGAAAGTAACTCGAAAGCCAAGAATTGCAGTGCCTTCAAGTACAATAGCTTTGGTCTCCGATTCTTCGGAGGATGAAGGTAGAATGCTTGTTGATATAATTGACAAAGATGGAGCCCAAGCAGATGTAAGCATTGGCGACGCTGCGAGCGTGCCGGAGTTTCCAAGCAACCTCGAGCAAGTTGGGACTTCGGCTGCTCAAGAAGACTTACCGCGGGATGAAGCCCCTATGAATGAAGGTGGAGCCGAAGTTGCTGCAGAATCAACTTCGATTCCGGATGAAGCAACGACTGCAGCTCCTGAAGAGGCTCCAACAGTCGAAGCTTTAGTCGTGAATTCTGACTCCGACGAAGACTTTGGGGTAGCTTTTGACCCGCCAAGCAGTCCGATGCTCACCCGTCGACAAGAATTCGGAGGTAAACTTCACATAATCCTTTTGTTCTTTTTTCCTACAAAATTATACAATGTATAATACCTTTGCCTCAATAGGATCTGTTCCTATGGAAGAGGTTCGTCCCGAAGATACAATTCCTAGGACTTCGGCAACTCCGGAGCCAATTCCAGAAGTCACCCAAATGGGACCTGGAAAAGGTAAAGGCAAAATGGACCCTCTCCTTGCTCCGAGTTCGGGATTTACTCCGTCTGAGTCGACAGACGGAGGTCAATCTACAGAGGGGGCCAGTCTGCCGAAGTTCCTGAAGATATGACCCAGCGCTCCGACCCCTCGCCGAACGAAGACGACCAGAGGGCCTTGTCTATGCTCCCTCTTCTAGCTCCTTTCTTGGAGCGAAGAATCGGACTTCAGACTTTGCTTGAGCCTTTGGATCGAGCTAGCCGCGAAGTCGGGGAGACAGACTTGGTAGCCATCCTGAGCGAAGCTGAGGGTTCGGAGCTCAACGCCGCCATGGAGCGTGCAGCGTACCAGGTACGAAGTATCTACAAAACAAAATTAATCTCATATACAAATAATTTCTCATCTTGGTTTTTTCTCTTTGCAGCAAATAGTCTTGGACCAAGCTGCAAACGTTTCAAACGAACGTGGAAACCTTCGCCTTCGAGAGGAAATCACTACTCTTCAGCGAAATCTTAACATTTCCGAAGGTCGAGTTTCCCATTTAGACAACATGGTCTCAACAGAGCGGAGGGCCAGACAAAGCTTGGAAACTGCGAATAAGGAGCTCGAAGTAGACCAAATTGTGCTTCGGGCGGAAATAGAAAAGATGCGGGCGGAGCATGCTACGGCGGAGGCTGAACTTGTCAATCTCTGGGAAGAAAAGGCCAAAACTGCAGAGGAGGCTAGCCACCTACTTAACCAGAAAAATTCTTTAGCTACGGAGGCAGCTAGGCTCTCCGGTGTGGTGGAAGAGTTGACTTCGGCGAAGGATGCTTTACTTGAAGATAAGCTGAAATCAGAGAAGGTAGCTTCGGAGGTCATGAACCAACTCCTAGGTGTTCTAGAGTACTTCGGTACTACTGGGACACTTCCTTTGAAAGACAATGCCTCCTTGCTTCGGTGGCTAAAAATGATCCAAGGAGCTACGAAGAGGATGAAGATGGCAGGCATTCGGTACGGAGAAATCTCCGGACAAGTGGCTACTATCGGCATACTTCGTTACTACGAAGATCTGGGAATATCGATAACTCCAAACGCAGAGGCGGCTCCCATTACCTTCGACGAAAGCCGGCTTCTTACTCCTTACGAAGACGTGGCCGCTGCTTGGCAAGCCTTCCAAGCTTCATGGAGAGCCGAAGGTCGTACTGTGATCAAGGCTTGGATTGACGAAGGACAACGCCAGAAGCAAGCTCGGTCGCAAGCCTCGAGCAGCCAGCCTCCGTCGAACCCGCAGGTCTAGATTTGCCTTAGGATCCTGACTATGTAAAGAATCATGCTTTTTATACATTTATGAATGAAAATTTGCTTATCGTGTTTTTAGGCTTCACCTCATATGGATGATATCGAAGTGTTAAACATTACCGAAGAACTACGCCTGCTATGGGCTACCTTCGATCTTTTAAAACTTCACAAGCGACCTCGATTTTTAGTTCCTCGAGATAGCTCTGGTGCAATTGCGCCCGAGGTAAGCAAAGATATACTATCTTATATTAAAGAGGAAGAAAAAGAAGTTAACTTGGAAGCTTCATCTTCCGAAGACATTGCATGGTCCGAAGATGAAGATGAAGCTCAGGGTAAAAAACCTGAAGAACTTGGAAGCTGGGAAAGGAGCCCCGAACGACTCTGAACTTGGGCCGAGCTTCAACAAGAACAGAAAAGACTTTAGAGCTTCGAAGGGAGGTAGAAGAGTTAAACGTAAAGTTGTTAGAACTCCTGGCTCTGGAACTAGTCGCTCCAACCTTAGCTCTAGAGATCGAAAGGGTCTTCGATTCCTTCTCGGTATAGACACCGATTTTTCATGATGTAATTATAATTTGTTTGGATAATAAATATCGATTTTTTAAAATCGTCTCCCTACTTCCCAACCCCGCTTTGGGCGTAAGCAACTTCGAATTATACTCAAAGTTGGTTAGGCGCAAAGAAAAACTTAGGAGTACAATTTTGGAGGCTCGGAGCCCCTCAGCAATTTAAAGATTGATTAAAATCTTATAAAGTGTCTTCGACTACTTGAAGTCTGAAAACTAGTAACTTAGTACCTTTTGCTTTGAAAGAAATCACTTCGGACAACTTTCCGGACACTTTAGTGTCCCAAACGATTGGTCACTTTGGACTTTTTTACAGATATTCGAAGCTCATGAGCTCAAACTCTGTTTTGTTTTGGCCTCCTTCGGCTCTTTTTGCGAATGCTATCAAACCGATGGTTTGGAATTCGCAGTGGTCTCCTTGGACTCTTTTTACGGATGCTTTCAAGCCGAAACTTGGAATCCGCATTATTTGGTCTCCTTGGACTCTTTTTACGGATGCTTTCAAGCCGAAACTTGGAATCTACATTATTTGGTCTCCTTCGACTCTTTTTACGGATGATTTCAAGCCGGTGGCTTGGAATCCGTTTTCTCAGTGAGTTTCCCACCTCGTCGGAAGCTCCGGACCAGTGGTCCGAAGTCCAAAAAATATGATTCAAATTAATGACACTTCCCTCCCAGTCAACTTCGCTATTCCAGTGCGTCCACTAGAAGTGGGAAGTATATGGGGGGTAGGCATTATCTGAACCATAAGCTTTATTGATTCGGAAGGTGTTTACAAATGCTTACAAGGAGCCCCTATGCGAAATATCACTTTAGGTGCTCCGCATGCCATGTATGCGCTAACTCTTCACGTTCCAAATTAGCTAACTTAAAAGAACCAGGACGCCCTGAGCGGACAATTATGTATGGACCTTCCCACTTATTTCCTAATTTCCCTGGCGCTATGATACTTCGCAAAACGAGATGACCCGGCCTAAGTTCATTAATCTTGACCTTCGGGTCGAACCAAGTTTTCGTCTGCTACTGATACTTTGACAAATTTGCAATAGCTCGAAGTCTTGTCTCTTCTGTTAAATCAAGCGAAGTTTGCCTTTCTGCTTCTATTTTTGGTTTGGTGCTGCGAAGAGATCCTCCTTTAAGCTTCGTTGGTGTCATAGTTCATCTCCGAATAATAGTCTGAAAGGAGTGAAACCAGTAGACCTTGTCTGAGTTGTCCGAATGGACCATAGGATCTTTGAGAGCTCTTCGGTCCACAATCCTTTTGCCAATCCCACTATTCTTCGATTCAGCCCTGACAAGATATTACCATTGGCTCTTTCAACGGCTCCGTTGGACTGAGGATGTCTTACTGCAGCAAAACATAATTGGATGCCTAGGTCTTCACAGAATTTCCTGAAGGGTTCTACATCGAACTGTGTTCCATTGTCAACTATCAGCTGCCGAGGCACTCCGAACCGGCATATAATATTCTTCCAGAAAATTTTTTGTACATTATTCGAAGTGATAGCTATTAGGGGCTCTGCTTCGACCCACTTTGAAAAGTATTCGATTGCTACCACTTCGAACTTCAAATTTCCTTTTGCTACTGGGAAGGGGCCAATAAGATCCATGCCCCATCTGGCCATGGGCCATACTGGAGCAATGACTTGAAGAGTTGTTGGTGGGCGATGACTTCTTCGTCCCATCCACTGACATCCTTGGCATGTGCGGACTAAGCTCTCCGCATCAGCTACTATTGTAGGCCAATAAAGCCCCTGGCGAAGTGTCTTTCCTGCCAAAGCTCGAGGGGCCAAATGGCTACCGCAGAGTCCTTCATGAATTTCTCGGAAAATTTCTTGACCTTCGGCTTGAGATATACATCGGAGCAAAGGGGAACATACTCCTGCCTTATACAAAATACCGTTGATTATATGATAACTCCGAATTCTGAGTTTCAACCTCAAAAGCTGTGGCCCTTCAGACATACTTGCTTCTCCTTGCAACAATTCCATAATTGAACTTCGCCAATCTGTACTTGGAATGCAAAGGACTTCTGCAGCAGGGATTTGTGGCACCGAAGGTGTACTGAGTTCTTCATAAAAAGCCTCTTCTGGTATGTCCATAGCTCCGGATGCAGCTTTTGCTAAGATGTCAGCTTGCACATTTTCTGCTCTAGGTATACTCCGAATGGAAATCCCTTTAAATGCTGCTTCAATCTTACAGATTTCTTCTAAGTATTTTGCAAGCTGTGGATGCCGAACTTGAAAGCTCTTATCTACGTGCCCTGCTACAATCTGAGAATCTGTCTTAATAACAACTCTTGTAGCCCCTAGAGCACGTGCCTTTCGAAGTCCCAATAAAATTCCTTCATACTCCGCTGTATTATTAGTACATTTAAAGTTGAGTCTTGCGGAGTACATCGCCTTTTGCCCTGAAGGCGAAATTATTACTGCTCCAACACCTACTCCAGATGCTTGGAAAGCTCCATCGGAGTAAATAGTCCAACTCCTTTCACTTGGGTTCTCCGGAGCCCATGGTGCAGGGGGAGTCCACTCTGCCATGAAGTCCACCAACACTTGTGACTTAATTGTTGTTCTTGCCACAAAGGATGTGCCGAAGGGTGCCAACTCAACAGCCCACTTCCTAATTCTTCCTGTAGAATCCTTACTTCGGAGCATATCTTCTAAAGGATATGAAGTTGGTACAATTACATTATGTGCCAAGAAATAATGCCTTAACTTTCTCGAGGCCATTATCAGAGCATAAGTGAATTTCTCAAGCTCGGAATATCTTGTTTTTGCTCCAGACAATGCTTCGGACACAAAATAAACTGGATTCTAAACCAATTTCCCGTTGAAATCAACCTCTCTGACAAGGACTGCACTGACAGCAGAGCCAGTAGCTACAAGGTAAAGGAGTAGGGTTTCGTCCGCAACAGGCACCGTGTGTGTAGCGAGGTTGCTGAGATAATTCTTAATATCTTCGAAGCTCTTTTGACACTCCGGTGTCCATGCAAAATCTTCGGACCCCTTCAATGCTTTGAAAATGGGCAAACTTCTCTCCGCAGACCTTGCCAAAAACCTGCTAAGTGCTGCAAGGCGACCAGTTAGCTTTTGCACTTGCTTTAAATTCTCTGGGGGATCCATCCTTTGCAACGCAGTTATTTGAGTGGGGCTAGCTTCGATCCCTCTGCTTGAAACTAGATACCCTAACAATTTTCCAGCCTGCGCCCCGAAGATACATTTTTCGGGGTTAAGACGGATCCCACATGCCCGAAGGCTATTGAATGTTTTTGCTAAGTCTAGGCTATGTTGGTGCTTTAAAGCACTCTTTATTACAATATCATCCATATAGGCCTCTACATTGCGACCTAATTGATGACCTAGGGCCTTAGCAATTAACCTCGAAAAAGTAGCCCCGACATTTCTTAAGCCAAAGGGCATTCTTACATAACAAAAGACTCCTGAAGGAGTTATGAAGCTTGTCTTGATTTCATCTTTGCGCTTTAGCCAGATTTGATGATAGCCGGAGTACGCGTCGAGGAAGCTTAATGAGAAACCAAGGGCTGGTTTCGGAGTGTGATGAGTGATTGACAGAGTTTTACCTCTGGTTCGAAGGGGTACCTCCGAAGGGGGTTCAGAGGTTGGAACTCCGAAGGTGTTCGGAGGCTGCTATCACCGAAGGGTTCGGTGGTTTGGTTGTTGCAGCTGTTGCAGCGGAGTGTGTCTGTCGGAGGGGTCCGACAGTACACGATGACTAGGTGTGTACCGAAGGTCTCGGTACTTTGGGCGGTACACCGGAGTGTGTGCCGAAGGTTGCTAACCCGGAGAGGTCTCCGGAGTATTGGATACACTTGTCTGTTTGTCTGTGGTGCGCAGGGACTTCGGAGGCGACAGACGGTTCGCGGCAGGTGAACCTGGGTCAAGCGGGAGGCTTGATGCCAGGGGAGCAGGGAGCTCCGTCACGGTGGCTGCGAAGGGGTCTGGGTCGGTCCTCGGGTCGAGGTGCGCTAGGAGAGGGCAGTAAGTGCGGAGCGTGGCTCCAAGCGAAGGTACTCCGAGACAAAGTCCTCGGAGGCGAGGCACTTCGAAGGGTACTCCGGATGGAGTGACTTCGGAGTATGGTGGATCAAGTCCTCAGCAGAGGCAAGGCACTCGAGGTGTGCTCCGGAGGGAGACACTCGAAGGTACCCGACGAAGGTCTCAGAAGTCGAGGTGCATCGAAGGCATGGTCCGGGTGAGGCTCGTCGAGGAGTGTGCTCGGGGAGAGACACTGCGACGAAGTGCTCATGGAATGCTTCATGCGGAGGCCTTGGATGAAGGAGGGACTTCGAAGGGTGGTACTCCGAAAGTGGGGCTTCGGAGTGAAGAAGGCTTCGGAGCGAGGCGAGCTCCGAAGTAAGGATGACTTGTGGTACTTCGGCCATGCATGGCTTCGGTACACGGACTGACGGAGTTAGAGCTGGGAGTAGCTACGAAGCTGTGGTGGTCCACTCCGGAGGTGGTGGTGCGAAGGCCCAAGGGGCTTTGACGGCTTCGGCTCAAAACCGTCACTGTATCGGAGGCTATCTTCGGCGAAGCGAAGGCCACCAAGCTCAAGGCTTCTCACCGAAGCTACCGCACCCCTCGCGTGCGAAGGGGGGCTTCAGGAAGGTCAAAGACTGCAAAAGCTGACACTGTCTGCTCTGCAAAAAGCTGACGCTGTCCCCTCTGCAAAGCTGACAGAGAAGCCTCCAGAATAAAGTAGACTACCTTTTGTACCCCTCAGTTCTATAGAGACAAAACCTTTGTAAACCCTAGGGGTAGAGTAGTCAATTCACTTGGGTGAACTGTGGGATATAAATATGGGGGCTCGGTAGGTAACATTTAACACTTTGAGCATTTACTGTTGAGCTCCTGTACTAGCCTCCACTCTGTTTTCATCCAGTGAGATCAATTTTATTGTGTTCCTTGTTCAAGCGGCGAAGCCCTGCTTCTGTGTGCTTTTTGCTTGAGCTTGTGTTTCATACCTCGCTGCACACTTCATCCATTTGTGTGTCACCCTGAGTGACTTGTGGCAGTGCATCGAAGCCCGCGTTAGCGAAGTGTGTTGTGTGCGAAGTGTGTTTTTCTGTGCGCGTTCGCTCTGTGCAACAAGAGGCTATACCTCTCTGCTTACTAGCGAAGCCCGTTGTGCTTCTCGTATCGAAGTCCTTAGCGGTGTCTGTTTAGTGTGCGTTTAGACCTTTACAGAATGAAGCCCTGCACCAGTTGCGGTCGCTAAGTTTTAGGTCGAAGTCCTCAGAGGGTAGTCCAGTCTTGCGAAGGGTGAAGTGCGAAGCCTGCTCGAAGCACCCTGTGTGCGGAGCCTGCACTGACTTAGCAGAGTTGTTTTCAGGGTTGTGGGTGGAGCGAAGTCTGCTTGACTTCGGACTTTTACTCCTTGCGAAGCCTGTGTTCAGAGCTGTCAAATACCTCCGAACCAGACCTTCGAAGGTTGGTGTTCGAAGCCTGTTCCGCAGTAGACAGATTTAAAACCGAAGGCTATTTTTAGCCCAAGTTTTTAAAAGCTCCCATTCACCCCCCTCTGGTCGCCGTTTCCGGTCCAACAATTGGTATCAGAGCGGGTTAAGATCACCAGTTGACCTTAACCGGTTTTGTGATCTGTTGGCGACATGGACAGAGCTAGTAAAATTCCTCTGTTCGATGGGACTGATTTTGCATACTGTAAGGTGCGCATGGAGGCTTACTTGTTAAGCCAAGGAAATGCAATTTGGGAGATTGTGGACTCACAATACTCCATCCCTGATACTCGCACCACTGAAACAGAAAAAGATCAGTATAATGCCAATTCCAAGGCAAGAAACATACTGTTCATTGGTTTGAGCCGGAGTGAGTTTGATAGGGTGCAGCACCTTAGGACTGCTAGGGAAATTTGGACAACTCTCACTATTTTTCATGAGGGCTCTACACAGATCAAGGCCAGGCGCCAAAGCACATACAATCAACAGTATCAGCTGTTTGTGCAGGCACCTGGTGAATCTATAGATGCCATGTTTTCGCGCTTTGATGCTATAGTGAGTAACTTGCGGTCCAACGGGATGCTTGCTTACAATGATCATGATAGGGCTATCAAGCTTCTCTATGCTCTTGACTGTAGCATATGGGAAGTAAAGATATCCAGCATTGAGGAGTCCACAGGTTATGACACATTGACCTGTGATGAGCTCTTTAGCAAGCTGAAGTCCACAGAGATTGCCAAGGCATCTCTTGCAGTGCATAGAAGCTCTTTGCCACAGCCATTGGCATTGATTTCTAGCACTAGCCGTGGCACCGCTGCAGAACCAAGCACATCTGGTACTTGTGTTCTTGCAGATGGTTTTGCTTTATCCTCCCTGGTCTCCATCACAAAGGAGCAAGTGGACACTCTGGATGATGATGAGCTTGCTCTCATTGCCAGAAGGTTCACCCGTTTTCATCATGAGAGACGGGATCAGAGGAGAAGTGGTTTTAGTGGTTGCTTTGAATGTGGCGACACTTCTCATATTAAGGCCAACTGCCCTAAGCTCAAGAAGAGAGATGAGAGTGAGCGCCCCAAATACCACAAGAAGGAGAGGAAACCCTTTGTGAAGGGCAAGCGCGGCAAGGTGGCTAAGAGAGTAGCCAAAGCCGCTTCCAGAGCATTTGTTGCTGCTCTCAGCGACATCGACACTTCCTCAACTGAGGAGTCGAGCTCTTAGGAGAAGGAGTCTCCAAGGAAGGAGGACAAGAAGGACAAGAAGGGACGAGACTTCACCGGCCTTTGCTTCATGGCCGACAGCGATCACAGCGGCGATGAGCTTGACTCATCTGAGGTACCTCTATCATCTGACGAGCTATTAATTAAATTAGATGAGATGAATGAAGTAGTTCTTGGTCAGGATAGATTACTTGTACAAGCCGCTAGAGAAAGAAAAGACCTTAGACTTAGGCTAGAATCTATTTCTACTGAATATGCCATGCTTAAGTCTAAAATAAATGATGCTGAATGTGAAGCTTGTACTGTTGTCATGAGTGAGCTTGCTCAGTTGCGTTCTGTACATGCTCAAACTCTATCTAAGCTTGAGACTGCACAGAAGCAGCTTTTGGTGGTGGATTCTAGACCTCATGATAATATTGAATGCATGAACTGTTCTTTATTGCGCGAGAGCATTAATTTACGTGATAAACATGTTCATGATTTAGAGGCTAGATTGGAGAGGGCCGGTAGTTCTAAGGATGTGCAGCCTGTTTGTGACACGTGCATTACCCTTAAGGACCAGCTAGGCATTGTTAGAGAGCGAGCTGAAAACCTCATGTCTGAAAATGAATATTTTCTTTCCGTGGTTAATAAATGCACTGAGGGAAAGGGTAGGATGGATTTGCTCTTGGTCAAGACCAAGATGTGTGCTGACAGAGCAGGGGTAGCTCTAGGTTTGGGTTTTGAGAGGATTTCTTCAGACAGTAAAAACAAAACTATTTTCACCTCACCCACTACCGTAGAGAAAGAGAGAGCTCTGTTAGACACTCCACCAGCCAAGAAACCTACCCGAGCTCAAAAGAAAACCACTCCTCCTGCAAAGAAAATCCCTCCCAAGAAAACCACTCAGAAGAAGCCCAAGGAGCCTGTGAGAGTTGCTCCTGTGACCCATGAGAGTGTCCCTAGGAGAATTTTTCATTGTTCCTATTGTCAGCGGGCGGGTCATTTGGTTTGGTTCTGTTTTTGTCGCATCAAGGATGAGCGACGCTCTCAGACGATGAGTTACCAGGACATGCATTACTCATCTTTAGGTATGCATGAGTCTGAGTTTTACTATCGTCCTGCTTTTGAGGCTCCTCGTGCTTCTCGGAGAGGTTTTGCTCCTCGAGGTGTTCACCATGTTCCATATGGTGGTAGACCCCGTGCGAGTAGCTTTGTACCTCGTCAGAGTAGGAGACCTCGACATGTTGTTCGAGCACAGCATGTAGGTAGACCTCGCACTTTGCATCATTCAGATTATCATGTGCATAGACCGTCTACTTTTACTGCACCTACTACTCGTGTCACTCAGTGCTGGATGCCTCGTCATTTTTTCACTCACCCCAGCACTGAGCGATCGAGATATTCTTATCATGTGTAGGTGATAGATCGAGGCTTGGAGGGCACGTGGATCATGGACTCCGGTTGTTCACGCCACATGACCGGAGATGCAGCATGGTTCTCCAGCCTCACCACAACCAAGCAAAGAGAACATATCACCTTCGGAAACAATCGGAGGAGTAGAGTGAAAGGTAAAGGTGTGGTAAGAATTAACTTGAATTTCACTCTCAAATATGTTTCTTTGGTTAAAAACCTGGGATACAATTTGCTGTCAGTATCTCAGTTGCTTGATGAGGGCTTCGAAGTACGATTCCATCGCAATACTTCGCAAGTGCTCAATTCTGATGGCGTTGTGGTGTGTAAGATCTTTAGAGTTGGGAGAGTTTTTGGAGCTGATTTTTCAGAGTCATCTGGTTCTTCTCATTGTCTTGTTGCACATTCTACTTCTGAGCTATGGAAGTGGCATAGGAGACTAGGGCATATGAGCTTTGAGTTGCTCGCTCGTCTGAGCGTCCTAGGTCTTATCCGAGGATTGCCCAAGCTCAAGTTTGAGAAGAATTTAGTTTGTGCTCCTTGTCGACATGGAAAAATGTTTGCTGCTTCGCATTCACCAGTCACCACAGTGATGACTGAACAACCCGGAGAACTTCTCCATATGGACACTGTAGGTCCTTCTCGGGTTAGTTCTTTAGGCGGCAAGTGGTATGTATTAGTTATTGTTGACGATTTCTCTCGCTACTCTTGGGTCTTCTTTCTTGCCAGCAAGGATGAAGTGTTTTCACACTTTCGGAGCTTGGCTTTGAGACTTTTTACTGAACTCCCAGGTGCATTGAAATTCATTCGAAGTGATAATGGCACTGAGTTCAAAAACAGTCTCTTTGTTGACTTTTGCATGGAGCATGGCATAGAACATCAATTCTCTGCTCCACGGGTTCCTCAGCAGAACGGTGTCGTTGAGAGGAAGAACCGCACTTTGGTTGAGATGGCTAGGATGATGCTTGATGAGCATAGGACTCCTAGAAAATTCTAGGCTGAGGCCATGAATACTGCATGTTACATCTCAAACCGAATCTTCTTGCGCTCAATTTTAAATTTGACATCTTATGAGCTACGTTTTGGGAGACAGCCCAAGGTTACTCATCTTCGAGTTTTTGGCTGTCGTTGCTTTATTCTAAAACATGGTAACTTGGATAAATTTGAGTCGCGATCTTCTGACGGGATCTTTTTAGGTTATACTACACATGGTCATTCTTATCGTGTTTATAACTTAGAGACTAACACTGTCATCGAGTCATGTGATGTGACTTTTGATGAATCAACCCCCTCTGTTAGTTCTGCATTTGAACATGCAAATGAACACGACATGGAATAGACCATCTTCGAAGAAGAAGATCCCGAAGAGTTCGAGGATGAACCCCTATGTTGGCGTAAACGATTACGCTAACAGGTTTCTGTAGATTAGAAACTGACAAACGAAGTGTTTGCGAAGTGAACTGTTCTAAGCCTCCGAAATGATAAAACTTAGAATAGTTCGAAAATGTGTATTGAATAACTTGTATTCGGTCCCTCTTACAAGGTGAAATGGGGGGTATTTATAGGCCCAAATATTAAGGAAAAGACCTATTTACCCCTCTATTACAACCGACATAGTGGAAACTATTCGGTACCCTTGATAGGGCTAAAATGGTAAAAGACTAATCTAATAATAAAAAAGATAAGTCTTTCATCTTAGTTGGCAGAAAAGATCTCAAAGAGCCTTAGTTCGAAGATATACTCCGAACCAATGCCTATCTTCGTACTTTGAGCTTGACTCAGGACATCTTCGAAGATGAACGTCTGGAAACCTTCGAATCCATTATCTGCTTTTGTGCTGTTACGGTAATAACCCTGAGGATGGAATATTTTCCCCCAACAGTAGCCCCTCGAATACGCTTCTCCATTAAACCTGTAATGTTAGGAGAGCAGTATATGGAAGAAAAAATAACCAGATGTAGGGGTTATTGGATTTTAATTTATCTCCGAAATATACGAAGATATTAAACTCCGAATCAGTTTTAAGACAATTACTTTCAAACTATCTTAGAACTGACTCAGGAAGCTCGAAAGCCTTTTAGACTTAGAAGAAATAACCGTTAGCTTCCTTCTTTTAACGGAAACTACGAAATGCGTTAATTTCGGAGAGAAGTAACGGGCAAGAATGCGAAATGGTACAGACTAACGGTAAAAAATTTAAAGTCTAGGCTATAAATAGAGGGCCTAGAACTTTCCTGAGTACCTTTCCACCGCTCTCTCGCAAACAAACACCCTTTGAGCCGTAGCCTCCATCCTTCTTCCAAAGCAGCC
Organism: Zizania palustris; assembly: GCA_019279435.1. Classification (NCBI taxonomy): domain Eukaryota; kingdom Viridiplantae; phylum Streptophyta; class Magnoliopsida; order Poales; family Poaceae; genus Zizania; species Zizania palustris. Next base: position 19,484,935 of record JAAALK010000286.1, on the reverse strand, counting down.
CACTAGCTTCAATGGCGAAAACCAAGAGTACTGGAGCCCCTTCAGCCTTGGCTCGACAGCAGGCGGCTGCGGCATTGGCGACAGCACCTCCAACACCCGCAATGGCATCCATGGCGGCAGGAGGGGGAAATCCCCAAAATGTTGATGATCAAGGTCTCTGCCCGCCATCAACGAAATATTTGGATCAATCCTTCCAATTAGGACCTTCTACCTGCAAAAGAGAATCCCTGGCGGTCGCAGTAGAATGGAAGATTAGTACTGGAGTCATGATCCGCAAACTTGGAAAGGAGCTTATCCCGTCACCAAGGCCCGAAGAAGTGGTCGTATTCGAAGCCTTCTTCGAAGCTGGCTTAGGCCTTCCGGCAGTGGACTTCTTGGCTGAGGTACTTGATTTGTTTCACGTCACTCTTCCTCAACTTTCTCCGAACGCAGTAGCTCATTTAGCTATCTTCGAATGGGCGTTGAGAGCCGAAGGTTGTGAGGGGAGGGCGGAGATCTTCGCTGCGTTGCATAGAGCTTCGTGTCAGCCAAAAACCTTCGTAGGCCCCGGAGGTGAAAAAGTAGTAGTAGCCTTCGGAAGTATTAACTTCAGACTTCGGGATGAATACGCCCTTCAATTTCCTGCTAAGGCTATTAATGCAAGATGGTACACCGTCTGGGTCATGAGATGGTTTTATGCCGAAGTTGGGGCGAGCAATCCTCTGGCCGGACCTCTGAAAGACATCCAATTCCGGAAGGAAGCCCTAGTGCATCCAGACCAAGGTCAGCTCGAAGCTTGCCTCAGCTTACTTCAGAAGATCAGTCGAAGGTTGAGCATGCGAGACTTAGCCGAAGAGTTCCTCGGGTTACAAATCTCTCCGCTGATGGCCAACTGGCCTATCATCTTCGAAGAGGATTCGGAAGGCGGTCTCCGAAAAATTACTTCGACTTCGAGCCCTACAGGTAACTTCGAAAACAACATATATTATGCATATTCATTCGAAGAAGTAACTAACTTAATTCATTTTTTAGCTTCTTCAGCCCCTATTACTTCGGAGCAAATCGTGCGGGCTTCGGAGAAGATTTTGGGCGCTCCAACTCCGACCGAAAAAGAATGGAGAATCTGGTCGGGAGTTGGGAAAGATTTAACAGGGTGTGGGGAATGCTGGAAATCACTCCACCTCCTCTGATGGATTGGGTACCTTCGGAGAAAGGGCCCAAAAAGAGGAAAGCCGAAGCTGGGACTTCGAGCTCCGCCAAGACTCCAGTCAAGAAGGTGGCTCGGAAGCCAAAGAATCCAGCACGTTCGATCCCAAGGGCTTCAATCTCTGACTCCCAAGAGGATGAAGGGAGGTTGCTTGTGCGTCTGATAGACAAAGATGCATCTCAAAGGACTGCACAAGCCGAAGTACCTGCGAACGTGCCGGAGTCTCGAGATAACCCTGAGCAACCAAGGACTTCGACATTTCAAGAGGATTTACCTCAGGACGAAGTTCCTGTGGATGAAAGTGGAGTCGAAGTCACTATGGCTTCGATTCCTGAAGAGGCAACAAGGACTGCCCAGGAAAATATTCCTGCAGTCAAAGATTTAACGGCTGATTCAGACGAAGATCTCGCCTTCGATCCGCCAAACAGCCCAATGATTACTCCTCGCCAGAATGTCGAAGGTAAACTTCGAATAATTCTTTTATGTTTATTTTGTGTATTTATACAATGTATAATACTTTTGTTTTTTACAGAGTCCACTTCTATGGAAGAGGTCCGCCAGGAAGAAATAATCCCTGGACCTTCGACGACTTCGGAGCCAATCCCAAGTGCCACTCAAATGGGACCTGGAAAAGGCAAAAGGAATATAGAACCCCTCCCTGCTGCGAGTTCCGGATCAACTCCGTCTGATTCAACTGACGAGAGTCAATCTACCGAGGGGGGCCAGTCTCCAGGGGCTCCGAAGACTACGGGCCAACACTCCGGCCCCTCACTAGACGAGGATGACCAACAGACGATAAGTATGCTCCCCCTTCTAGCATACTAGGTCGAGCTAGTCGCGACATAGGGGAGACCAACTTAGTGGCCATTCTGAGCAAAGCGGACAGGTCGGAGCTTAACGCTGCTATGGAACGCGCAGCTTACCAAGTACGAAGCATCTGCGAAATAACATAGAATTCGTCTACAATTAAATTTTTACCTTGGTTTTTCTTTTCGCAGCAAACAGTCTTGGCCCGAGCTACGAATATATCGAATGATCAAGAAATCGCTCGTCTTCGAGAGGAAAATAACATCCTTCAACGGAATCTCACCATCTCCAAAAGCCGAGTGGTTCAGATGGACAGTATAGTGGTATAGTGTCAACGGAGCGCAGGGCCAGACAAGGTTTGGAGGCTGCAAATAAAGAGCTCGAAGCAGAAAGAATTGTGCTTCGAGCAGAATTTGAAAGAATGCGGGCGGAGCACGCTGCTGCAGGGACCGAACTTGTCAGACTTCAAGAGGAAGCTAGCCAGCTTTTGAATCAAAAGAATATCTTGACTACCGAAGCTGCTAGACTTTCTGGGGTTCTGGAAGAAGTAAATTCGGCGAAGGATGTGCTAATCGAAGATAAGCTAAAGTCTGAGAAGGTAGCTGTGGAAGTTATGAATCAACTGCTAGGTGTTCTGGAGTACTTCGGTACTACCGGGACACTTCCTTCTGATGATAACATTTCTCTTCCGCGCCGGTTGAAAAGGATTCAAGGAGTGGCGAAGCAGATGAAGACAACAGGCATTCGATACGGAGAACTCTCCGGACAAGTGGCTGCTGTTGGCCTACTTCGCTACTACGAAGATCTGGGCCGATCGATAACTCTGAGCGCAGGAGAGGGCCCAATTACCTTTGACGACGAGTGGCTTCTGACTCCTTCGGAAGGTGTGGCCGCTGCCTGGCAAGCCTTCCAGACTTCATGGAGAGCTGAAGGTCGCTCTGCGATCAAGGCCTGGATCGACGAAGGACAACGCCAGAAACAAGCTCGAAACCAAGCTTCAAGAAGTCAGCCTCCTCCGAACCCGCGGGTTTAGAAATATCTTAGGATTTTTGGCTATGTAAAGCTTTGTGCTTAAGAACATTTATCAATGAAAATTTGTTTGTCATATTTTTAGGCTTTGCCTCATACGGAAGATATCGAAGTGTTAGATATTAACGACAAACTTCGCTCGTTATGGGCCACCTTCGATCTTCTAAAAGCTTATAAGCGCCCTCGATTCTTAGTTCCTCGAGATAACTTCGGTGTAATTACGCCCGAAGTAAGCAAAGATATACTATCTTATATTAAAGAGGAAGAAAAAGAGGTTAACTTGAACACTTCGTCTTCTGAAGACGTTATATGGTCCGAAGACGAAGATGAAGCTCGAAGTAAAAAGCCTGAAGAACTTGGAAGCTGGGAAAGGAGCCCCGAACGGCTTCGAACTTGGGCCGAGCTTCAACAAGAACAAAAAAACTTTAGAGCTTCGAAGGGAGGCAAGAGAGTTAAACGTAAAGTTGTTAGAACTCCCAGCACTGGAACTAGCCGTTCCAACCCTAGCTCTAGAGATCGAAGAGGTCTTCGATTCCTTCTTGGTATAGATACCAATTTTTCATGATGTAATCTGTAAACATATTCGTTCGAATAATGAATACCGATTTAAAATTGTCTCCCTATTTACTAGCCCCTCTTTGGGTATAAGCAACTTCGAACTATATTCAAAGATGGTTATGCGCAAAGAAAAAACTTCGGAGTACAATTTTTTGGGGTTCGGAGCCCCTGTGTAATTTAAAGATCTTTAAAATCTTATAAAATGTCCTTGACTATTTATAATCTGAAGAATGGCAACTTTGTACCCTTTGTTTATTGAAAGAAATCACTTGAGATAACTTTCAGGACACCTTAGTGTCTTAGATAATTTGTCACTTTGGACTATATTAACAGACATTTGAAACTCATGGCTCAAACTCTGTTTTGCTTTGGCCACCTTCGGCTCTTTTTTGCGAACTCTGTCAAACCAGTGGTTCGGAGTTTGCAATGGTCTCTTTGGACTCTTTTTACGGATGCCTACCAGCCAATGGCTTGGGCTCCGCATATTTTGGCCACCTTCGGCTCTTTTTACGGAAGTCTACCAGCCAATGGCTTGGACTCCGCATGTTTTGGCCACCTTCGGCTCTTTTTACGGAAGTCTACCAGCCAATGGCTTGGACTCCGCATGTTTTGGTTTTTGGCTCTTTTACGGATGCCTACAAGCCAGTGGCTTGGACTCCGGATTATGTCAGCCCCCACGTCGGAAACTTCGAACCAATTATTCGAAGCCCGAAAATATGACTCAGCTTCATGACACTTCCCTCTCGGTCAACCCCGCGGTTCCAGTGCGTCAACTCGGAAGCTGGAGGTTTATGAGGGGAAGGCACTATCTGGACCATATGCTTTATTAATTCAGAAGATGATTACAAGTGATTTACAAGGAGCCCTTATGCAAAGTATCGCTTTAGGTGCTCCGCATGCCAAGTATGCGCTAACTCTTCACCTTCTAAATTAACTAATTTAAAAGAGCCAGGGCGTCCTGAACGAACAATTAGGTATGGACCTTCCCATTTATTTCCTAATTTCCCTGGTGCTATAATGCTTCGCAGAACAAGATGACCCGGCCTAAGCTCATTGATCTTAACCTTCGGGTCATACCAAGTCTTCGTTTGCTGGTGATATTTTGATAAATTAGCCACAGCTCGAAGTCTTGTTTCTTCTGATAAATCTAGCGAAGCTTCTCGTTCTTCTTCAATCTCCGGTTCGGTGCTGCGAAGTGACCCTCCTTTGAGCTCTGTTGGAGTCATAGCTTCATCTCCGAATAGTAATCTGAATGGAGTAAAACCTGTGGACCTTGTTTGTGTAGTCCGAATGGACCACAAAATCTTCGGAAGCTCTTCGGTCCACAGTCCTTTTGCTAATCCTACTATTCTTCGATTTAGCCCTGACAAAATATTTCCATTGGCTCTTTCTACAGCTCCATTAGACTGAGGATGCCTCACTGCAGCAAAACATAACTGAATGCCTAGATCATCGCAAAACTTCCTGAAAGGTTCTGCATCGAACTGTGTTCCATTATCAACTGTGAGTTGTCTAGGCACTCCGAACTGGCAAATGATATTCTTCCAAAAGAATTTCTGTACATTGTTCGAAGTGATAGCTGTTAAGGGCTCTGCCTCTACCCATTTAGAAAAATATTCAATAGCTACCACTGCGAATTTTAGATTTCCCTTGGCTACTGGAAAGGGACCAATTAAATCCATACCCCATCTGGCCATAGGCCATACCGGAGCAATAACTTGAAGAGCTGTTGGTGGGCGATGACTTCGTCGACCCATCCACTGACATCCTTGACAAGTGCGGACTAAGCTCTCTGCATCAGCTGTTATTGTAGGCCAATAAAGCCCCTGGTGATGTGTTTTTCCTGCCAAAGCTCGAGGGGCTAAATGGCTACCGCAAAGGCCTTCATGAATTTCTCGAAGGATTTCTTGGCCTTCGGCTTGAGATATACATCGGAGTAGAGGGGAACATACTCCGACCTTGTATAATATACCGTTGATTATTTGATAATTTCTAGCCCTGAGTTTCAATCTTGAAAGCTGTGGCTCTTCAGGCAAATTTGTTCCTCCTTGCAAAAGTTCAATGATTGAATTTTTCCAATCTGTACTTGGAATGCAAAGAATCTCTGCAGAAGGAATTTGTGGCACCGAAGGTGTACTGATCTCCTCATAGAAGGCTTCTTCTGGAACATCCACAGCTCCGGCTGCAGCTTTTGCTAAGATGTCCGCTTGCATATTTTCTGCTCTTGGTATACTCCGAATGGAAAGACCTTTGAAATGTGCTTCGATCTTACGGATTTCTTCTAAATACTTTGCAAGCTGTGGATGCCGAACCTGAAAACTTTTATCTACGTGCTCTACTACTATTTGAGAGTCTGTCTTTATAACAACTCTTGTAGCCCCTAGAGCACGTGCTTTTCGAAGTCCTAGTAAAATCCCTTCATACTCCGCTATATTATTGGTAGACTTAAAGTTGAGTCTTGCGGAGTACATTGCTCTTTGCCCTGAAGGCGAAATTAATACTGCTCCAATGCCTGCTCCGGATGCTTGGAAAGCCCCATTAGAATAAACAGTCCAAACTCCGTCACTTGACTTCTCCGGAGCCAAAGTTGCAGGTGGAGTCCATTCTGCTACAAAATCTGCTAAGACCTACGATTTGATTGCTGTCCTTGCCAGAAAAGATATGCCGAAGGGTGCTAGCTCAACTGCCCACTTCCAAATCCTTCCGGTAGAATCCTTGCTTCGGAGCATATCTCCCAAAGGATACGAAGTTGGTACAATTACATTGTGAGCCAAAAAATAATGTCTTAATTTCCTCGAAGCCATTATCAGGGCATAAATGAACTTTTCGAGTTCGAAGTATCTTGTCTTCGCTCCTGATAATGCTTCGGATACAAAATAAACAGGATTTTGTACCAACTTCCCATTGAAATCCACTTCTCTGACAAGGACTGCACTGACAGCAGAACCTGTAGCTGCAAGGTAAAGGAGTAGGGTTTCGTCCGTAGTGGGCACCGTGAGGGTAGTGAGATTACTAAGATACTCTTTAATATCTTCGAAGCTCTTTTGACACTCCGGTGTCCATGCAAAATCTTCGGACCCTTTCAATGCTTTAAATATAGGCAAGCTTCTCTCCGCAGACCTTGATAGAAGCCTGCTAAGTGCTGCCAGACGTCCAGTCAGCTTTTGCACTTGCTTTAAATTTTCTGGAGGAGCCATCTTTTGTAGCGCAGTTATTTGAGTAGGGCTAGCTTCAATCCCCCTGCTTGAGACTAAATACCCTAATAACTTTCCAGCTTTAGCTCCGAAGATACATTTTTCGGGGTTAAGACGGATCCCACATGCCCGAAGGTTATTAAATGTTTCTGATAAGTCTAGGCTATGTTGGTGCTTTAAAGCACTCTTTATTACAATATCATCCATATAGGCCTCCACATTGCGACCTAATTGATGACCTAGAGCCTTAGCAACTAACCTTGAAAAAGTAGCCCCGGCATTTCTTAAGCCAAAAGGCATTCTTACATAACAAAAGACTCCCGAGGGAGTTACGAAGCTTGTCTTGATCTCATCTTCACGCTTCAACCATATTTGATGATAACCAGAATACGCGTCAAGGAAGCTTAATAACTCCGAACCTGCGGTGGAGTCGACCAATTGATCAATTCGGGGCATGGGGTAGGGGTCACGAGGGCATGGTTTATTCAAGGATGTGAAATCATTGCACATGCGCCATTTCCCAGAAGATTTCTTTTTGACGAAAACTGGGTTGGCTAACCACTCTGTGTGAGCCACTTCTCTGATAATCCCAGCTTTCAACAATTTCTCAACTTCGTGCTTCGCCAGAACAGCTCTTTCCGCAGACATTTTTCGGAGCCCTTGCCGAACAGGTCGGGCCTTCAGGATTACAAGCAAACTATGTTCAATGATATCCCGATTGACTCCGGTGATGTCTTCGTCAGACCATGCGAAGACATCTAAATTCTCTTCCACCACCTTCTCCAAAGAGGTTGCAACTTCTGGTTGTAAATCTTTACCAAATTGAAATGTATATTCTTTACCATCTTTGATAATAACCTTCGCTGCAATCTCTCCTTCAGGACTTGGTCTTGGAAAGGATTTCTTCGAAGCTTCGGAAGGGGTTGAAAAATTTTCTTGATTATCTTGCACATTGTTTACTTGTCTTGGATCAAGAGGGGGGCCATGACTATATTCCGCTCTCCGGGCGATAGCTTGATCTCCGAAGATAGTTAGAACTCCCGCTTGTGTGGGCATCTTCATGCACAAATAATTGTGATGCGCCACAGCTCCGAACTGGTTCAGCATGCCTCTTCCGAAGATGACGTTGTAGGCATATGGGGCATCTACAACATCGAAGATTACTTCCTCAGTTCGAGCCAACAAACCTTCTCCGAAGGTAACTTCCAGGCCTATTTGGCCGAGTGCATCAAGCGGAGGTCCTGCGAAGCCCTGCAAAGGGCGAGCGGCTGGAAGGAGGTGCTTTCTGGAGATGCACAATTGATCGAAGGCTTGAACAAAAATAATGTCTGCCGAGCTACCTCCGTCAATCAACACTCTTCGAACTTCGGTGCCCGCAATATCAGCAGTAATAACAAGTGGGTCTGCATGCGGGAATTTAATGCCAGCTGCATCCTCCGCAGAAAAAGATATCGGTACGTGAGACCATTCCGGCATAGCAGCTGCAGATGACGAAGTTCCAATGTGGCCCACCTCTCTGACATAGTCTCTTCTCTGTCTTTTCGACATGCTTCCGAGGGTATCTCCTCCAGAGATGGGGAGGACTACTCTTTTCCCTCGGTCTTGCCCTTCTTCTTGCTTCGGAGGTGGCATAACATTGGCCACTGGAGGGCATCTTGCGGCTTCGAAGTTTTCTATCCGCGCCACAGCCTGGACAGGCTCTGGGCGCGCTTGAGCTGGAACTCGGTCGGTAGTACCTCGACCCGAAGTTCTTTCTAGATATTCTCCTCTCAGAGTGAGTATAGCTTTGCAAGTATCAGTTGTGTGGCTTCGGTTTTCACCATGAATGCAGCAGAAAAGGGTCTGACCTTTGCCAACCATTTTCCCTGGCGGCCTCCAGCCGTTGACCTTGTTCCCCGAAGGTTGTGGAGCTCTCTGCATGAATTTTTTGGGGGTGCAATGTTCAGGACTTCAGAACGGGGATGCTTCTGCCCCCTTCTCCGATCATGTTGAACTTCGAAGACTGGTTCTTGCGGCTGTGCCGAAGTTTTTACTTCTACTTTTACTTCCTGCAATATGGATGGAGTAGTTGCAGTTCTTCGAAGCCAACCTTCTTCCGACCTTGCATAATCCTCAAAGTATGACATCAGTTGAGAAACCGAGGATATGCTTTTCCGATGAAGCTTATCCAGAAGGCCTTGATGAGTGACACCTTCCCGAGCTGCATCAACTACCGAAGATGTAGACAACCCTCGGATCTGCGACTTCGTATGAGCGAAGCGCTTAAAATATTGCCTCAATGTCTCTCCAGGGAATTGCTTCACCTAGAAAAGGCTTCCCGTTGACATTGGAGGCACGAAGGTGCCTTGAAAATTGCTTACGAACTTCTTCTTGAGCTGCCCCCATGAATTAATTGATCCTGGCTTCAAAGACCAGAACCACCTTCATGCCACTCCTTGAAGAGCTAAGGGGAAACACTTTGCCATGGTATCTCGAACTCCTCCACTAGCTTCAATTGCTAGGGCATAAGAACGGACAAATTCTCCAGGATCCTCATCTCCGGCATACTTACAAAGCTTCGAAGTCTTAAACTTCGGGTTGAATCGAACTTTATGCAGCTCAGGATGCAGCGGAGATTCAGTATCGAAGGAGGCATTCTCCGGGGCTTCGGGATAGATGGGTTCGTCGTCTTCAGGCACTTCTGGAATAACCGGGATGGCTTGAGAGCGAAGTCTATTCGTAGCTTCTTGCCGCCATCTAGCTACTTCGGCTTGAAGGCTGGCCATTTGAGCGGCCATATCTCCAAGATTGTCTTCATCTCCTCCGGAAGGATCTTCCGGGTCTTGAGAACTAATAGGATCAGTTCGGAGCGGGATTGAAGGTGGAAGAGGGACTCCGGGTGGTCGAAGTATAGAAGGAGTTAGCGGAGGAACTCCGTATGTTCGAGGGATGGAAACTCCTTCCGGAGTTTGAGGTGGAGGGAATGTCAAAGGCCCTCCGACCTCAACCGTGTCGGATGGTGCCTCTCCGGAGATCCAAGAGGACCTCCGAACAGGGTTACGAGGTGCACTCCGCTTAGGAGGCATGATGTAAGAAATTGGTAGAGAACGAAGTTTTTTGGACTAAGTTCCCCACGGACGGCACCAACTGTTGGCGTAAAAGATTACGCTAACAGGTTTCTGTAGATTAGAAACTGACAAACGAAGTGTTTGCGAAGTGAACTTTTCTAAGCCTCCGAAATGATAACAACTTAGAATAGTTCGAAAATGTGTATTGAATAACTTGTATTCGGTCCCTCTTACAAGGTGAAATGGGGGGTATTTATAGGCCCAAATATTAAGGAAAAGACCTATTTACCCCTCTATTACAACCGACATAGTGGAAACTATTCGGTACCCTTGATAGGGCTAAAATGGTAAAAGACTAATCTAATAATAAAAAAGATAAGTCTTCCATCTTAGCTGGCAGAAAAGATCTCAAAGAGCCTTAGTTCGAAGATATACTCCGAACCAATGCCTATCTTCGTACTTTGAGCTTGACTCAGGACATATTCGAAGATGAACGTCTGGAAACCTTCGAATCCATTATCTGCTTTTGTGCTGTTACGGTAATAACCCTGAGGATGGAATATTTTCCCCCAACACCCTACTACCCTCGACATCAACCCCCGAAGCCGACCCCGCTTCAACTACTTCGGCACGAGGTCCCGAAGCAACTACCTCGACATCGGTCATCTTGGACCACACCAGTGCACAAGTCGAGGGGGAGACTGCATCCCGCCGTGAGGCTCCACATCATGTTCAAAGGATGCACCCTCCCGAGCAGATCATTGGTGAGCTTGATCAAAGGGTAACACGTTCTCATGCTCATTTCACTAATTCTGCTTTTGTTGCTTCTTTCGAGCCCTTAGATGTTAGTCATGCACTTTCTGATTCTAGTTGGATCAATGCCATGCATGAGGAACTTGAAAATTTTGAGAGAAACCAAGTCTGGACTTTAGTTGATCCTCCACCAAATGTTCATTTCATTGGAACAAAATGGATTTTCAAAAAAAAACAAGGGGAGGATGGGTCTATAATTAGAAACAAGGCTAGACTTGTGGCTCAGGGTTATTCTCAACTAGAAGGGATTGATTTTACTGAAACTTTTGCACCAGTTGCTCGCCTTGAGGCCATTAGGATTTTTCTTGCCTTTGCGACATCCCGGGGATTCAAACTCTATCAAATGGATGTCAAAAGTGCTTTTCTTAATGGCTTCATAGGTGAAGATGTTTATGTAAAACAACCCCCTGGTTTTGAAAACCCCAAGTACCCACATAAAGTCCTTAAACTTCATAAGGCTCTTTATGGACTCAAGCAGGCCCCTCGGGCTTGGTATGATAGACTTAAGTCTTTTCTGCTTGAGCGAGGGTATTTGATGGGCTCTGTTGATAAAACCCTGTTTACTCTCAAGCATGGCAAAGATTTTCTCCTAGTACAGATTTATGTGGATGATATCATCTTTGGTGGCTCTTCTAATGCTTTGGTTGCCGAGTTTGCAGATACCATGAGCAGGGAATTTGAAATGTCCATGATGGGTGAACTCACCTTTTTCCTTGGTTTGCAAATCAAGCAAAGCAAACAAGGTACTTTCGTCCACCAGACGAAGTACACCAAGGACCTGCTCAAGAAGTTTGACATGGCAGATGCGAAGCCCCTCGCCACTCCAATGGCTACATCTGTAGCATTGGATCCTGACGAAGATGGAGAAGCCGTAGATCAGAAGGAGTTCTGAAGCATGATCGGCTCCCTCCTCTACTTGACTGCTACGAGGCCAGACATACACTTCGCAGTGTGTCTGTGCGCTCGTTTTCAGGCTTCACCACGAGCTTCGCACCGCCAAGCGGTAAAACGCATACTCAGGTATCTGAAACATACTCTCGAATTTGGCATATGGTATTCAACATCTTCATCTTTATGTCTTCGAGGTTATTCCGATGCAGATTTTGCTGGGTGTAGAATTGATAGGAAAAGTACCTCTGGTACTTGTCATTTTCTGGGTACTTCATTGGTTTGCTGGTCTTCCCGCAAACAGTCTAGTGTTGCACAATCGACGGCTGAGGCCGAGTATGTTGCTGCAGCTAGCTGTTGCTCTCAGATTTTGTGGATGGCTTCCACTTTGCGGGATTTCGGGTTAGATTATAAGAGTGTTCCACTTTTCTGTGATAACACTAGTGCTATTTGTATTGCAAACAACCCGGTTCAGCACTCCAGAACCAAACACATTGATGTGCGATATCATTTTCTCAGAGATCACAATGAGAAGGGTGATATTGAACTTCAATATGTTGATACCCAACACCAGCTAGCCGACATTTTCACTAAACCCCTCGATGCTTCTCGTTTTGCCTACTTGCGTGGGGAACTTGGTATTTGTCACCCGTACGGCATTTTGTGAGGGGGAGCTGTCCTTAATTGTATTGCATATGCTCATTATGTGTGAAATTGCATTTACATCTTTTGCACTTATATGCCTGCTTATAATTCATGAAATCATGACAACTCAGCTCTTTTTTAATTGATCTGAAACATTAAATGTGCATGATGTTTTCTTTCCAAAATCAAATCGTGCTCACTGCTTATGTCTTGAATCTAGCTTGTGTAGGCAGGACTGCTTTAGCTATCTTTTATCTGCTTGATAGCAATACACCTTTTTCTTTGGATGCTAAAAAATTGCAAAATTGTTCTACATATTCATGGAAATTCATCGAGTGCTAAAAATTGGTTCACTTAATTAAAATTAAAAACTCCATGATTTACATGCTTCAAGTGAAACGATCCAGGTGGGTTTGTTTGTCGCACTACTCTGTTCTAAACTGCTTACCATTGCACATTGGTCTGAACTGGAATAGTGTAGTGTCTGCCAAAATCATTGCCTTAAGCTTCTGATGGCTTTCATGCCTAGGCTTGGCCTGATTGGAAAGTATAAGGTGGACAAACAAATAACCCCTGGCATTAAGAAAAGAACAACAAAATTCATTGATCATCAAGTTTGCTTTCATTGCTCCATTTGAACTGGACTTGTCTGTCTAGAGTAGACATTGGCTAGCTTTGTGCAGTCCCTGCTTTTACTTGTCTAGTTTCCTTGACTAAGTGGTGATGCTTTTATTTCAAAAAAATGATAAAATCACATGATGTCATCATGTCTTTAGAGAATGTTAAATTGAGCTGAGCCCATGATCATTGGTATTACTGTTGGCATATATTTGCTTTATATGTCTTTGCAATCCTGCTCATTCCCAAGCATTGCATCTTTTAAATGCTCCTTGATGCTTGCATTGCCAAAGGGGGAGAAATTTGTGAGTTCTCTGTTGCAAGGGGGTACAATTAAATTATCTCAGGGGGAGTTTTTGTCTTGAAAAAGAGGAGATTTGCCGAAGGGGCTTTTACTCTTTTGTAAAGGGGGAGGAAAATTCTCTTATCAAGTGACATGTTTTGGCTCGTTTTTGAGTTTTTATGGTCACTTGTGTGCTGAAATTCTTTCAATTTTTCTTGAACTTGAATTTGGTTGTCAATGCACTCATCAAGGGGGAGATTGAGAAACCAAGGGCTGGTTTCGGAGTGTGATGAGTGATTGACAGAGTTTTACCTCTGGTTCGAAGGGGTACCTCCGAAGGGGGTTCGGAGGTTGGAACTCTGAAGGTGTTCAGAGGCTGCTATCACCGAAGGGTTCGGTGGTTTGGTTGCTGCAGCTGTTGCAGCGGAGTGTGCCTGTCGGAGGGGTCCGACAGTACACGATGACTGGGTGTGTATCGAAGGTCTCGGTACTTAGGGCGGTACACCGGAGTGTGTGCCGAAGGTTGCTAACTCGGAGAGGTCTCCGGAGTATTGGATACACTTGTCTGTTTGTCTGTGGTGCGCAGGGACTTCGGAGGCGACGGACGGTTCACGGCAGGTGAACCTGGGTCAAGCGGGAGGCTTGATGCCAGGGGAGCAGAGAGCTCCGTCACGGTGGCTGTGAAGGGGTCTGGGTCGGTCCTCGGGTCGAGGTGCGCTAGGAGAGGGCAGTAAGTGCGGAGCGTGGCTCCAGGCGAAGGTACTCCGAGACAAAGTCCTCGGAGGCGAGGCACTTCGAAGGGTACTCCGGATGGAGTGACTTCGGAGTATGGTGGATAAAGTCCTCAGCAGAGGCAAGGCGCTCGAGGTGTGCTCCGGAGGGAGACACTCGAAGGTACCCGACGAAGGTCTCAGAAGTCGAGGTGCATCGAAGGCATGGTCCGGGTGAGGCTCGTCGAGGAGTGTGCTCGGGGAGAGACACTGCGACGAAGTGCTCATGGAATGCTTCATGCGGAGGCCTTGGACGAAGGAGGGACTTCGAAGGGTGGTACTCCGAAGGTGGGGCTTCGGAGTGAAGAAGGCTTCGGAGCGAGGCGAGCTTCGGAGTGAGGATGACTTGTGGTACTTCGGCCATGCATGGCTTCGGTACACGGACTGACGGAGTTCGAGCTGGGAGTAGCTGCGAAGCCGTGGTGGTCCACTCCGGAGGTGGTGGTGCGAAGGCCCAAGGGGCTTTGACGGCTTCGGCTCAAAACCGTCACTGTATCGGAGGCTATCTTCGGCGAAGCGAAGGCCACCAGGCTCAAGGCTTCTCGCCGAAGCTACCGCACCCCTCGCGTGCGAAGGGGGGCTTCAGGAAGGTCAAAGACTGCAAAGGCTGACACTGTCTGCTCTGCAAAAAGCTGACGCTGTCCCCTCTGCAAAGCTGACAGAGAAGCCTCCAGAATAAAGTAGACTACCTTTTGTACCCCTCGGTTCTATAGAGACAAAACCTTTGTAAACCCTAGGGGTAGAGTAGTCAATTCACTTGGGTGAACCGTGGGCTATAAATATGGGGGCTCGGTAGGTAACATTTAACACTTTGAGCATTTACTGTTGAGCTCCTGTACTAGCCTCCACTCTGTTTTCATCCAGTGAGATCAATTTTATTGTGTTCCTTGTTCAAGCGGCGAAGCCCTGCTTCTGTGTGCTTTTTGCTTGAGCTTGTGTTTCATACCTCGCTGCACACTTCGTCCATTTGTGTGTCACCCTGAGTGACTTGTGGCAGTGCATCGAAGCCTGCGTTGGCGAAGTGTGTTGTGTGCGAAGTGTGTTTTTCTGTGCGCGTTCGCGTTGTGCTTCTCGTATCGAAGTCCTTAGCGGTGTCCGTTTAGTGTGCGTTTAGACCTTTACAGAATGAAGCCCTGCACCAGTTGCGGTCGCTAAGTTTTAGGTCGAAGTCCTCAGAGGGTAGTCCACTCTTGCGAAGGGTGAAGTGCGAAGCCTGCTCGAAGCACCCTGTGTGCGGAGCCTGCACTGACTTAGCAGAGTTGTTTTCAGGGTTGTGGGTGGAGCGAAGTCTGCTTGACTTCGGACTTTTACTCCTTGCGAAGCCTGTGTTCGAAGCTGTCAAATACCTCCAAACCAGACCTTCGAAGGTTGGTGTTCGAAGCCTGTTCCGCAGTAGACAGATTTAAAACCGAAGGCTGTTTTTAGCCCAAGTTTTTAAAAGCTCCCATTCACCCCCCTCTGGTCGCCGTTTCTGGTCCAACACTTAATAACTCTGAACCGGCAGTAGAGTCAACCAATTGATCAATTCGGGGCATGGGGCAGGGGTCGTGGGGCATGCTTTATTCAGAGATGTAAAATCAATACACATGCGCCATTTCCCGGAAGATTTCTTCCTAACGAAGACTGGGTTGGCTAACCACTCTATATGAGCCACTTCTCTAATAATCCCAGCCTTCAGCAGCTATTCCACTTCGTCTTTGGCAAGGATAGCTCTCTCTGTGGACAACTTCCGAAGTCCTTGTCGAACAGGCCGAGCCTTCGGATTCACATGTAAACCGTGTTCAATAATATCCCAACTGACTCCGGTGATGTCTTCGTCAGACCAAGCAAAGACTTCTAAATTCTCCTCAACTACTTTCTCTAACGAAGTAGCGACTTCTGGAGGCAAGTCTTTGCCAAATTGAAATGAATATTCCTTGCCATCTTTGACAGTAACCTTCATTGCAATCTCTCCTTCGGGGCTTGTCCTTGGGAAGGATTTCTTCGAAGATTCGTTAGGAGCAGAGAAATTCTCCGGGTTATCTTGCACGCTGTTCACCTGTCTCGGGTCGAGAGGAGGGCCATGACCATACTCCGCTCTTCGCGCGGTGGCCTGATCTCCGAAAACAGTGAGCACTCCCGCCTGTGTGGGCATTTTCATACATAGGTAATTATGATGTGCCACAGCTCCGAATTGATTCGGCATGCCCCTTCCGAAGATGACATTGTATGCATATGGGGCATCCACAACATCGAAAATCACTTCCTCCATCTTGGCCAGTAGCCCCTCTCCAAAAGTAACTTCCAGGCCAATTTGGCCAAGGGCATCAAGAGGGGGTCCTGCGAAGCCTTGCAAAGGATGGGCTGCTGGGAGAAGATGCTTTCTGGAGATGCAGAGTTGATCAAAAGCTTGGACAAAGATAATATCTGCCGAACTCCCTCCGCCGATTAGCACTCTCCGGACCTCAGTCCCTGCTATGTCGGCAGTGATGACGAGTGGGTCTGCAGGTGGAAACTTTATACCAGTTGCATCATCTGCAGAAAAAGATATCGGCACATGGGACCATTCGGGCATAGCAGCTGTGGACGAAGAGGTTCCAATATGGCCCACTTCTCTAACATATTCCCTTCTCTGCCTCTTCGACATACTTCCGAGGGTCCCTCCTCCAGAGATGGGGAGGACATTCTTTTCCCTCAATCTTGTCCATCTTCCTGCTTCGGGGGTGGCATAACATTGACCACCGGAGGCCACCTTGCAGGGTCAAAGTTCTCTATTCTTGCTAAAGCCTGGACAGGCTCCGGACACACTTCGGTCGGAACTCGGTCAGTAGTGCCTCGACCCGAAGTTCTTTCCAAGTACTCTCCTCTTAAATCAAGTATAGATTTGCACGCATCAGTCACGTGACTCCGATTCTCACCATGGACACAACAGAAAAAGGCCTGGGTTTTGCCAGCCGGTTTCCCTGGCGGCCTCCAGCCGCTGGTCTTGCTTCCTGAAGGCTGCGGAGCCCTTGGGGCAAACTTTTGCGGGGGTACAATGTTCAAAACTTCTGAACGAGGATGCTTTTGCCCCCGACGCCTGTCGTGCTGAGCTTCGAAGCTGGGCCCTTGCGGCTGTGTTGAAGTCTTCACTTCCAACTTAACTTCTTGCAGTATTGATGGGGTCGCAGCAGTTCGCCGAAGCCACCTCTCTTCTGACCTCGCATATTCCTTGAAATAAGACATCAACTGAGCAACAAAAGATATCTTTTTCCTGTGAAGTTTATCAAGAAGGCCCGCATGAATAACTCCCTCTCGAGCTGCGTCAACTACAGAAGACGTAGTTAACCCACGAATTTGCGACTTCGTAAGAGCGAAGCGCTTGAAATACTGCTTTAAAGTCTCTCCGGGGAGCTGCTTCACCTGGAAAAGACTTCCTGTTGACATTGGGGGTACGAAGGTACCCTGAAAGTTGCTCACGAACTTCTTCCTCAACTCCCCCCATGATCTAATTGATCCTGGCTTTAGAGACCAAAACCACCGTAGTGCCACTCCTTCGAGAGCTAGGGGGAAACATTTGGCCATAGTGTCTCGCACTCCCCCACTGGCTGCCAATTGCTAATGCATAAGAGCGAGCGAACTCTCCAGGATCTTCATCTCCAGAATATTTACAAAGCTTCGAAGTTTTGAACTTAGGGTTGAAGCGCACTTTCTGCAACTCAGGATGCAGCGGAGATTCGGTGTCGAAGGAAGCGTTCTCCGGGGCTTCGGGATAAGGAAGTTCGTCGTCTTCGGGCACTTCGAGGATGACTGGGGTGGTCTGAGAATGAAGCCTATCCGTGGCTTCTTGCTGCCACCTTGCTACTTCAGCTTGGAGACTAGCCATTTGAGCGGCCATATCACCAAGACCATCTTCATCTCCTCTGGAAGGACCTTCCGGGTCTTGAGAACTGTACGCATCAGTTCGAAGTGGAACTTGAGGTGGAAGAGGGACTCCGGCTGGCCGAAGAATAGATGGAGTTGGTGGAGGAACTCCGTATGCTCGAGGAAGGGAAATCCCTTCCGGAGTCTGAGGTGGAGGAAACGTCGAAGGCCCTCCGACCTCAACTGTGTTTGAAGATCTTGCTCCGGAGGTCCGAGGAGACCTCCGAATAGGACTACCACCTGCACTCCGCTTGGGAGGCATGGTTTGAGAACTTGGTAGAGAACGAAGTTTTTTTGGACTAGGTTCCCCACGGACGGCGCCAACTGTTGGCGTAAAGGATTACGCTCACAGGTTTCTGAAGAGTTAGAAACTAACAAACGAAGTGTTTGCGAAGTAAATTATTTCAAGCCTCCGAAAGGATAATAGCTCAAAACAGTTCGAAGATGTATATTGAATAACTTGTATTCCGTCGTTATTACAGGGTAAAACGAGGGGTATTTATAGGTCCAAACATTAAGGAAAAAACCCTTTTACCCCTCTATTACAACCGACATAGTGGAAACTATTCGGTATCCTTAATAGGGCTAAAATGGTAAAAGACTAATCTAATGAGAAAGAAGATAAGTCTTCCATCCTAGCTGGCAGGGAAGCTCTCGGAAGAGTCCAAGTTCGAAGATATACTCCGAACTCAAGTTCGCCTCCATACTTCGAACTTGATCCAATGTATTCCCGGAGTTATATGCTGGAAACCTTTGATTCAATCACCTGCCTTTGTCCTGTTACAGCAATAACCCCGAAGATGGAGTATTTTCCCCCAATAGTAGCCCCTCGAATACGCTTCTCCGCTAGATCTGTAACGTTAGGAGAGCAGTATACACAAGAAAAATAATCATGCGTAGGGGTTAACAGATTTAACCCACCTCCGAAATACGTGGAGATGCAAAACTTCGAATCAACTTCTAAGAAAGTTACATTCGAACTATCTTAGAATTAACTTAAGGAGCCAAAAAGTTTTTTTAGACTTAGAAGAAATAGCCGTTGGCTTTTTTATTCTAACGGAAGTTACGCGATGCGTCAATTCCGCAACAAAATAACGGTTAAGAATGCGGAACGGCAGATACAAACGGTAAAAAATCATGGCCTGTACTATAAATAGAGGGCCCAGCCCCTTCTCGAGTACTCTTCTCACCACTTTAGTGCAAACAAACCCTAATCCCCATCTTCTTCCTTGAGCAACCAGAGCAAATCCATGGCGAAGACCAGTTTCAAGGTTCCTAGGGTGGCTTCAGCCTTGGCTTGGCAGCAGGCTGCGGCAGCAGCGGCGGCGGTGACTCCGACAGCAACAGTAGCAGCAATGGCGGTGCCAGGAAGAAATCCCCAACACGATGATCCTCATGATCTCCTCCCGGCGTCGTCGAAGTATGCGAATCAATCCTACCAATTGGGACCTTCAACCTCCAAGAGGGAGTCGCTCGCAGCAGCGATAGAAGGAAAGATTAGTTCGGAGATTGTGATTCGCAAACCTGGAAAAGAAGCTATTCCTTCGCCAAGGCCCGGAGAAGTGGTTGTCTTCGAAGCCTTTTTCGAAGTAGGATTAGGGCTTCCGGCTGTCGACTTCCTAACTAAGGTACTGGATTTATTCCATGTTACTCTCCCCCAACTCTCTCCGAATGCGATAGCACATCTCGCCATCTTCGAATGGGCATTGCGGGCTGAAGGCTGCGAAGGAAGAGCAGAAATCTTCACAGCCCTACACCGAGCTTCTTGCCAGCCCAAGACCTTCGTAGGCCCCAGAGGTGAGAAGATGGTGGTGGCCTTTGGGAGTATTAACTTCTGGCTTCGAGATGAGTACGCTCTTCGATTTCCAGCCAAGGCCATCAATGCCAGGTGGTATACGGATTGGATCCTCCGCTGGTTTTACACCGAAGTTGGGGCAGGAAGCCGGCTAGCGGGACCTCTACGGGACATAAACTTCCGGAGGGAAGCCCTTGTCCACCCGGATCCAGGCCAGCTTGAAGCTCGCCTTAGCCTACTTCAACGCATTAGCCACCGTCTGAGCATGCGGGATCTGGCAGAGGAGTTCATCGGACTTCAGATCCCTCCTCTAATGGCCAACTGGCCAATCACCTTCGAGGAAGATCCGGAGGGCGGCCTCCAAAAGATCTCTTCGAGCTCGAGCCCTGCAGGTAACTTCGGAAACAACATGTGTCATATATATTTATTTGAAGAAATAACCAATGTCAACTTATCTTTCATCCTCTCTAGCTCCTATGACTTCGGAGCAAATTGTGCGAGCTTTAGAGAAAATTCTGGGAGTCCCGACTCCGGTCGAGAAAGAATGGAGGATTAAGTTAGTGGGTACTTGGGAACAGAACAACCGAGTATGGGGGTTACTCGAAGTTGTTCCCCTTCCTCATTTGGATTGGGTGCCTTCAGAACAAGGGCCTAAGAAAAGGAAGGCCGAAGTTGGAGCTTCGACTTCTGCCAAAACTCCATCAAAGAAAGTAACTCGAAAGCCAAGAATTGCAGCGCCTTCAAGTCCAATAGCTTTGGTCTCCGATTCTTCGGAGGATGAAGGTAGAATGCTTGTTGACCTAATTGACAAAGATGGAGCCCAAGCAGATGCAAGCATTGGCGACGCTGCGAGCGTGCCGGAGTTTCCAAGCAACCTCGAGCAAGTTGGGACTTCGGCTGCTCAAGAAGACTTACCGCGGGATGAAGCCCCTATGAATGAAGGTGGAGTCGAAGTTGCTGCAGAATCAACTTCGATTCCGGATGAAGCAACGACTGCAACTCCCTAAGAGGCTCCAACAGTCGAAGCTTTAGTCGTGAATTCTGACTCCGACGAAGACTTTGGGGTAGCTTTTGACCCGCCAAGCAGTCCGATGCTCACCCGTCGACAAGACTTCGGAGGTAAACTTCACATAATCCTTTTGTTCTTTTTTCCTGCAAAATTATACAATGTATAATACCTTTGCCTCAATAGGATCTGTTCCTATGGAAGAGGTTTGTCCCGAAGACACAATTCCTAGGACTTCGGCAACTCCGGAGCCAATTCTAGAAGTCACCCAAATGGGACCTGGAAAAGGTAAAGGCAAAATGGACCCTCTCCCTGCTCCGAGTTCGGGATTAACTCCGTCTGAGTCGACAGACGGAGGTCAATCTAAAGAGGGGCCCAGTCTGCCGAAGTTCCTGAAGATACGACCCAACGCTCCGACCCCTCGCCGAACGAAGACGACCAGAGGGCCTTGTCTATGCTCCCTCTTCTAGCTCCTTTCTTGGAGCGAAGAACCGGACTTCGGACTTTGCTTGAGCCTTTGGATCGAGCTAGCCGCGAAGTCAGGGAGACAGACTTGGTAGCCATCCTGAGCGAAGCTGAGGGTTCAGAGCTCAACGCCGCCATGGAGCGTGCAGCGTACCAGGTACGAAGTATCTACAAAACAAAATTAATCTCATATACAAATAATTTCTCATCTTGGTTTTTTCTCTTTGCAGCAAATAGTCTTGGCCCGAGCTGCAAACGTTTCAAACGAACTTGGAAACCTTCGCCTTCGAGAGGAAATCACTACTCTTCAGCGAAATCTTAACATTTCCGAAGGTCGAGTTTCCCATTTAGACAACATGGTCTCAACAGAGCGGAGGGCCAAACAAAGCTTGGAAACTGCGAATAAGGAGCTCGAAGTAGACCTGATGAGGACATCACTTCACATGATACACACATGGAGCCTCCACCTACAATTCAGTTACTAGGATGAATCACACGCGCCCGTGCCCATCGCTTGAACCATGAGGTTAATTCTTTCCTTAGCAACTATGTCAATATTTGTTTGGATGGGATGCTACTGAATACTAGTGATATTTTGTTGCTTAGCAACATGGGAGATGGAATAGAAGAGTTGGAGCTGAAGACGGAGTCGCACGGATGTTTTGAAGTCAAGATTTCGCTGGTTCGGACTACATCAACCACCTTGCACAAAAATGGGCATAACTTCCTCATACGAAGTCCGATTGGCACGTTCTTTGACTTTTTGGAAAGCTGAGGAGAAGACGGATCGTTTGCCGTTGGTTTCACCTCATTTGGAGTCTCAAGTCGTTCCGTGTGATTTAAACCGTCCTGCATGACAGAACTGGGCCGTGTTGGCCCATAGTCCAAGTCTGTTCGTCTTCTAGCCCACAGCCCGTGTCTGTTCGCCTTCCACAGGCTGCTGCCCTATATATTCTCATGCCAGCCACCTCTAGGGTTAGGTTTTGCTTTGTTTGCATCTACACTGTTGTGTTTAGATCCCGCCTCTTGCACCGGACCGATTGGCTGCTGCATTGGCGTTTGTGAAACCTCACCTTATCTTCGTTTGTCTGTGATTTGGCATTCGATTTGTATCCTTCCTGTTCTTTCTTGTGTTCTTGGGTTCGCTTGCAGGAATTAGCCTTCGTGGCGAGGTCAATCGCGTTCTGCGTGGTTGATAACCAACGGAGACAGTGGTGTAACGATTGCAAGGTTTTGATCCGCCGGACCGGAGCCTTGGATCGCCAACGTCGAGATTCTCCACCAACCCAAGTTTATCCTTTACCTAGCGGAAGATCGGGACCAGTCCCCCATCAAGACCAAATTGTGCTTCGGGCGGAAATAGAAAAGATGCGGGCGGAGCATGCTACGACGGAGGCTGAACTTGTCAAGCTCTGGGAAGAAAAGGCCAAAACTGCAGAGGAGGCTAGCCACCTACTTAACCAGAAAAATTCTTTAGCTACGGAGGCAGCTAGGCTCTCTGGTGTGGTGGAAGAGTTGACTTCGGCGAAGGACGCTTTACTTGAAGATAAGCTGAAATCGGAGAAGGTAGCTACGAAGGTCATGAACCAACTCCTAGGTGTTCAAGAGTACTTCGGTACTACTGGGACACTTCCTTTGAATGACAATGCCTCCTTGCTTCGGTGGCTAAAAATGATCCAAGGAGCTACGAAGAGGATGAAGATGGCAGGCATTCGGTACGGAGAAATCTCCGGACAAGTGGCTACTATCGGCATACTTCGTTACTACGAAGATCTGGGAATATCGATAACTCCGAACACAGAGGCGGCTCCCATTACCTTCGACGAAAGCCGGCTTCTTACTCCTTCCGAAGACGTGGCCGCTGCTTGGCAAGCCTTCCAAGCTTCATGGAGAGCCGAAGGTCGTACTGCGATCAAGGCTTGGATTGACGAAGGACAACGCCAGAAGCAAGCTCGGTCGCAAGCCTCGAGCAGCCAGCCTCCGTCGAACCCGCAGGTCTAGATTTGCCTTAGGATCCTGACTATGTAAAGAATCATGCTTTTTATACATTTATGAATGAAAATTTGCTTATCGTGTTTTTAGGCTTCACCTCATATGGATGATATCGAAGTGTTAAACATTACCAAAGAACTACGCCTGCTATGGGCTACCTTCGATCTTTTAAAACTTCACAAGCGACCTCGATTTTTAGTTCCTCGAGATAGCTCCGGTGCAATTGCGCCCGAAGTAAGCAAAGATATACTATCTTATATTAAAGAGGAAGAAAAAGAAGTTAACTTGGAAGCTTCATCTTCCGAAGACATTGCATGGTCCGAAGATGAAGATGAAGCTCAGGGTAAAAAACCTGAAGAACTTGGAAGCTAGGAAAGGAGCCCCGAACGACTCTGAACTTGGGCCGAGCTTCAACAAGAACAGAAAAGACTTTAGAGCTTCGAAGGGAGGTAGAAGAGTTAAACGTAAAGTTGTTAGAACTCCCGGCTCTGGAACTAGTCGTTCCAACCTTAGCTCTAGAGATCGAAGGGGTCTTCGATTCCTTCTCGGTATAGACACCGATTTTTCATGATGTAATTATAATTTGTTTGGATAATAAATATCGATTTTTTAAAATTGTCTCCCTACTTCCCAACCCCTCTTTGGGCGTAAGCAACTTCGAATTATACTCAAAGTTGGTTAGGCGCAAAAAAAACTTAGGAGTACAATTTTGGAGGCTCGGAGCCCCTCAGCAATTTAAAGATTGATTAAAATCTTATAAAGTGTCTTCGACTACTTGAAGTCTGAAAACTAGTAACTTAGTACCTTTTGCTTTGAAAGAAATCACTTCGGACAACTTTCCGGACACTTTAGTGTCCCAAACGATTGGTCACTTTGGACTTTTTTTACAGATATTCGAAGCTCATGAGCTCAAACTCTGTTTTGTTTTGGCCTCCTTCGGCTCTTTTTGCGAATGCTATCAAACCGATGGTTTGGAATTCGCAGTGGTCTCCTTGGACTCTTTTTACGGATGCTTTCAAGTCGAAACTTGGAATCCGCATTATTTGGTCTCCTTGGACTCTTTTTACGGATGCTTTCAAGCCGAAACTTGGAATCTGCATTATTTGGTCCCCTTCGACTCTTTTTACGGATGATTTCAAGCAGGTGGCTTGGAATCCGTTTTCTCAGTGAGTTTCCCACCTCGTCGGAAGCTCCGGACCAGTGGTCCGAAGTCCAAAAAATATGATTCAAATTAATGACACTTCCCTCCCAGTCAACTTCGCTATTCCAGTGCGTCCACTAGAAGTGGGAAGTATATGGGGGGTAGGCATTATCTGAACCATAAGCTTTATTGATTCGGAAGGTGTTTACAAATGCTTACAAGGAGCCCCTATGCGAAATATCACTTTAGGTGCTCCGCATGCCATGTATGCGCTAACTCTTCACGTTCCAAATTAGCTAACTTAAAAGAACCAGGACGCCCTGAGCGGACAATTATGTATGGACCTTCCCACTTATTTCCTAATTTCCCTGGCGCTATGATACTTCGCAAAACGAGATGACCCGGCCTAAGTTGTCACATAGGATATTAAGAAACTCGAGATTTTCTTGAGAGAAATTAGAGTTTTGAGAAGAAATAGGTTATGGTTGAAAGTAAATTAATGGTTAAATCTTTATTTGAACTTAAAACTTTTTTATAATCAAAATATAACATATCTCATTCCATATAATTTTTTTGTATTTTTCTATATACATTTGCTATTTTAACTCATTAATCATGTTTCTAGTATTTAAATTAAAATAAGGTTAAATATGT
Source organism: Zizania palustris (assembly GCA_019279435.1). Classification (NCBI taxonomy): domain Eukaryota; kingdom Viridiplantae; phylum Streptophyta; class Magnoliopsida; order Poales; family Poaceae; genus Zizania; species Zizania palustris. The sequence goes on along the minus strand of JAAALK010000286.1, from coordinate 19,460,162 downwards.
TAAGAAACGATGCACTATAATTTTAGTTATCATTTTAGAAAATTTGTGAAACGATGAAAATACGAATGCAGATTCATTTCAAGTTAAGCCGAGTAAACATCCGAATACGGATTCGTATTCGAATTATCCGCTTTGTATTTGTATTCGAAAACATTCGAATTCGTATTTGTATTGGAGATAAAACGTGGTAAACAATGCTATCCAGATTCATTTTCATCTGTATCCGATCTGAATCCATCCCTAATACTATCACACCAGCACATTAACTTGCTTAAGTGGTAAGTACTGTTTTCCATTGATGCTGCTTCATTGCTGATCCTGAAATGGCCTAATTTATCTCTAATTTGCAATGAATTTCATAGCGAGGTCCTTTTTCATATGACAACCTTTTCATGGGGAAGCAATTCAGGGCCTGATTGAGTGAGGGTAGATGATTTCAATATTTGATAAAATAGTTTGAGGGTAAATGACAGAAAGTTGATAACAGATGTAAAATAATTTTTCAATATTTTACATATGTAGATTTTTTTATAAATTAAACCGTTTAGTAGTTTGAAGCGGATTATTGGGCAAAACGCTGCGCCAAATGTACCCTGAGTCTCAATTTCTTTGAATGCAACTGTTACTGTTAATATGGTGCAACTGGATTGGATACTTCTGAAATCCGCTTCAAGACGTCAAACATACATAAATGCCAGGCAAGAAGAAAGGTTGAAAATTTCCAGCTAAGACAACGATGCATACAGAGGCCGGTGGAAACTTGTATTTGATATTAATATTCTGAAGATTTCTTCCGAGTGCCGGCTCGTCTTTGTCGCTGGTCTGAACTCAAATAGCCCTAATCAATTGGGAGCAAGTCAAGGAAGAACCACAGTATTTTACTTACTTCCCACTAAAAATTTTATAAGTTCCCCACAGGCCAGCGAGGCGCTGCTTGGCTGAGTCGCAGCTAAATTTGAATTTCAAAACCAATTTATAGGGTTTATTATTGTTTTCTATTTTTCAATATTGGCTTTGGGATTTTTACTCTAATTTTTTATCTCTATTTAATTCAGTCATATATCCTGACTTATAGAGCGTGACCTAGCAAAGCTCGAGCAATTAGGTCCGAAAATAGCAGTGGCGGCTCCACGGGGTAGTCCAGGTGGGCCCTGGACTACCCTGTATTTTGGCCCATTACACCATTATAGATTATAATTCAGCCCACTACTATTCATTTTACTGTTCAGGTTTACTGTAGCGCACTAGGGCAGGCTGGGCAGCCGTCACACGCGCGACTCACGCCTCACGTCGTCATGCGTTGTTCATCCGCCGGTCACCAGCCGCCGCGGCGCCGCCCGCCTCCTTCCCACCTCCCGCCCTCCCCCACCCCCAATCCTCCATCCCGGATCCGGGATCTCGCTCCCGCCTCGACGCCTCCATCCTCTCGATTTCCGCCTCCCGTCTCCCTCCGGTCTCCCGGCTCAGAATCAGAGACCCAGACGGCCGACGCACACGGCGACCGGCGAGGCGGCGACTCCTCCGAGCTCGGTCGGCCACCCCGGCCCCGCGGCCCCTCCCTCCCACTCCTGGAGCCCTAGACGCTGGCAGAGTAGCGGTGGGCCAGTGGCGGTGCTGAGTTGCTCGCATTGCGCCAGTCAGCCAGTGCTCTTTTTTCTACAAAAGACTGCAAGTGTTGAACTGTTGAAGGTATTTGGTTTAATGGTTTTGTTATTTGTTATGTGTTAAATTTCCAATTGATAAATTGAATGATTGATTGATTATTGTGTTAATTTTGATTTATTTTTATATGTGTGAGATCATTAAGGTATGAAGCGGAATAGAGATATTACATCATTCTTTCGAAAAAATGAAGCAAAGACGAAGAATATTACAAATACAATTGATAAAGAAACTCAATTTGATAACAATGATGAACAAGAACCAACATTACTTGAGACAACAAAGAATCAAGAACAAGAGTCACCTCCGGTGTATGATGCAGATCATCTTCAATATGATCCGGGATTAAGAGTTCCAATTGCAAGCTTTGATGTCAATGTGCAAGATGCAGTCCGAAGAGCATACATTCTAAAAGGTCCAAATCAATGTTATGCACATGATTTCCCAATTAGGGAAATATATGGTAAGAAACGTCACTTTAGTTTTGTTTGGTTTCAAAAGTACAATTGGCTTGAATATAGTGTTGCGAAAGATGCTGGTTTTTGTATGGTGTGTTACTTGTTTGGTAGTGGAAGTGGTAACTTTGTTATGGATGGTTGGAGAAATTGGAACAAATCTGATGCACTTGACAAACATGTGGGGGGATAACAAGTGCTCACAATAAAGCTCAAGAAAAATACAACTTGTTTGTGAAAGATGGTACTTCAATTGATAATGTTATTGTGAAGGTGTCAAAAGAGAGTGAAATACGTTATAAGTCCAGGTTGACTTATTCACTAAGATGTGTGAGATTTCTTTTAAATCAAGGATTGGCATTCCGTGGGCATGATGAAAGTGAAGAATCTAGTAATAGAGGGAATTTCATTGAACTTTTGAAATGGCTTGCTAGTAATAATGAAGAGGTTGACCGATTGATCTTGAAAAATGCTCCTATAAATTGCAGTCTGACTTGTTCTACCATACAAAGAGAAATTATTGGTTGTTGTGCTAGAGAAACTACTAGACACATCATTGAAGAAATTGGTGATGATTATTTTGCAATTCTTGCTGATGAGTGTAGTGACCTTTCACATTAAGAACAATTAGCTCTTTGTTTGCGGTATGTTGACAAATTTGGAAGGGTATGTGAGCGGTTTCTTGGAGTAGTTCATGTAGCTAGTACCACTGCTACTTCACTTAAGAGTGCAATTCTAACCTTACATGCTGATCATCACTTGATTCCTACTCAAATTCGTGGTCAAGGATATGATGGGGCTAGTAATATGAAAGGAAAGATTAATGGGCTGAAAACATTGATCATGAAAGAGTCTCCTTCTGCCTACTACATTCATTGTTTTGCACATCAACTACAATTGGTTCTTGTTTCTATTGCCAAGGGAAATGATGATTGTGTATGGTTTTTTACTCAAGTTTCTTATTTGTTGAATATTATTGGCTCCTCTTGCAAGCATCATGACATGCTTAGAGATGTTAGAGCTCAAAAACTTATGGAAGCACTTGAATTGGGTGAAATAGAAAGTGGGATTGGATTAAATCAAGAGATGGGATTAGCTAGACCTAGTGACACTCGATGGAGTTCTCATTTCAGAACTATATTGCATATTATTGATATGTTTCCCACAATTCAAGAAGTACTTATGACTCTTGGTAAAGATCCAACACAAAGAGATGATTGGCCAAAAATACATGCTATGGTTGGAGCATTTAAATCATTTGATTTTATTTTCAATGAACACTTGATGCTTACCATTCTTGGATATACAAATGAGTTGTCTATCTTTGCAAAAGAAAGATCAAGATATTGTTAACGCGATGTCACTTGTAACTTTGGCAAAGGAAAGAATGCAAAAATTGAGAAACCATGGTTGGGAAGATTTCTATAAAGGAACAATTATTTCATTTTGCACCAAACATAAGATTGAAGTTCCAAGTTTGCATACAAGATATGTGCCTCATGGAAGATGTGCACGGTTTTATCCAAATCAAACAAATGATGATCATTTTAGAAGGGAAGTATTCATTGGTGTTGTTGACAAGATTAGCCAAGAGCTTAATAATAAGTTTGATGAGGTTAATATGGAGTTGCTCATTTGCATGGCAACATTAAACCCTTCTAACTCATTTGCTTCTTATGATGCACAAAAAGTACTCAAGCTTGTCAAGTTTAATCCTAAGGATATTTCAAGTATGGATTTGATAAGGCTTGAATATCAATTGGAGACTTTTATTGATGATATGAGAAAAGATGAAAGATTCAAAGGCCTACAAAATCTCAGTGAACTCTCTCTTAAACTTGTTGAAGCAAATAAGCATGTTATTTATGATTTGGTGTATTTGCTTCTTTAATTAGTTTTGATCCTACCGGTGGCAACGACAAGTGTTGAGAGAGTGTTTTCTGCATTGTCTCTAGTGAAGAACAAGTTGAGAAATAGTATGTGTGACAAGTTATTGAATGATTGTCTAGTTACTTTTATTGAGAGAGATGTGTTCTCAAAAGTTAGTGAAGATGACATCATTAAGACTTTTATGAGTATGAAAACTCGAAGAGTAGAAAAGTAGTAGTGTAATTTTTGTTTATATTAGAACTTTCACATATAACTTTATGACTAATGGACTTAAATGCTGATTTTAGGATATTTATGAAGTTATGACATGCAATTCCTCTCTTATGACATATTTTGAAGTTTTGTAGTATATGTAGGAACACCCAAGAAAAATTTTCTGGAGCCGCCACTGGAAAATAGTAAAACTTAAGTTGCATATAGAGAATTTTGAAATTGTTCAATACTCTATACACTAGGGATGCATCAGGAAACTCTCATGGAAACAAAAATTTACAAGTGCTTTTACAGAATGATAATTTACAAGCGCTGTGCAACCAAATTGCTGTGCGTGCGAAATTTCAGTCTCGCCTGTAAAATTTTGCAGGAACAGCGCACGGATAATTAATTGGCTTGCACTCTCTGCATCTCTCACCTTTTAATCTGCTATTGTATACACACCATCGTAATCTAGATGAAGTATACACGAACTGCCGGTTGATTAGAACAAGGGGCTGAGCTCCCGGATGGATTGCATGGTGTTGGGGGAGAAGATGAAGCCCGGGGACAGCAGCGTGCCGGCCGCCATGGGCGACGGCACCGTCGGAGGCGGCAGCGGCGCGGCCTGCTGACGCTGCTCGATGGTGAGCAGCAGCGGGTCGCTGCTTACTGCTGCCCCCTCCTCGACCACCACTTCCGGCGAGAAGCCCGGCGCGTACACGGACGTCGCGGGCAGCATCTGCGGTGGCGAGGCCGACGCCGGCGACGTTGCTAGCTTGCCCGTCAGCCGCTGCACGACGGTCATGAACTCCTGCGGGCGCGCGTGCACGACCCTGGGCGTGTGCTCGTACACGATCACCGGCGCCCCGCCACCGTGGGGCGCCTTCTTGGAATTCCTCGCCGCCGAAGACGACGACGGCGACGAGCACCTCGAAGATGATGACACCTTCCGCGGCTGCGGCCTCGGCCCCCGGAGCCCAGCTGCTCCTCTCCTCGACGAAGGCGTCGCCATTGTCATCGTCATGCTGAACTAGCTAGCTCCTCGCAATGCTCTCGACATCTAGCTCAAATGCTTGTATAGCGAGGGATCGATCGAGTAGCATACTAGCTAGGCACATCATGCAATATAATGGAATCAAGGACGTGTGAGTACCGAGTATAATGTCAAAAGTCGCCGGTCAAGTACGGCAGATGAGTAGATGATGACTGCTTACTTTTTTCGATGAGTTAGCAGTTGGTGAAAAAGTCAGACGATCCATTTGGAAGGTAACGAACCTTTTAGATTTTTAATCTAATTTTAAGATTAAATTATAGTTCTTTATTTTTTTTTGATATATTTAATACTACAACCGTTACGAATACGAATAGTAATATAACAAACTTACTTTGAAATATTTGTAAGAAATATTATACTTGCTCCAAAATAAGTGTTTATCTAACACTCAAAAACTTTCTCAAAATAAACACTCATTTAGAGTACTGTTTGTCATATCAATATTTTCCCTGTGTTACCTCAACGGTTCAACCACACTCAAATCTCCGAGCGCCGTAGCTTGTTTAATGAGTACACCTAGATTATTTTACCTTGTGTTAATTTGTGTTTTAAATGTTAGGTGCATAATTATTTTGGGATAGAAAGAGTAGTCGAAAGGAGCCATGTACCTTCCGGCTGCTGCAGCTTCTCGCTGACCAAACATGCGTTTGCATGCCGCGTCCATATATGGTTCCCTCTCGAGGCGTTGTGTTCAAACTCCGATTGAAACCTACCTCGATGTCAACACTTTGCCAGCTGCGTTAGTGGTAATCTGAATTTCTCATCCTATGTGAGTTGCAACGACTACAAGAATGAGCTTTTCAGCGAGTCACCAAATACAGGTATTCGCCGAGTACTTGTGGTACTCGGCGAAGTCTATTTTCCACTCAGCGTTAGTGTCTCCATGTCAGCTACTATAGTGTGAGACAACTCTTTAACACAAAATTGTTAAAAGAAATTACTCAATTTAGCTAGCACTCGCCAGACATCTTCAGAGATATAGCATCGAATCATCACCGAGAGCAAGCCTCTCAATCCATATGTATTAGTCATGACTCTTGAGCCCGTTTATTCGTAGAGTAGCTAGATAGATTAACTGTCATCTTTAGATTAGCCGTATAGCCATGCATCAGGAAACATTAAGGTTTAGAATCACACAAGTACTTTCCTCCTCTGAGCCCTTGTTAGAATAAAATCAGACTTTGGCTTCGTCCATAATTTCTCGCCTCTAAGAGGTACCATGTCAAGCTTTGATATGTTGCATAGAGTCGCTTGATCCACTCGGGCCTTGACATTGTCCTTCATCTTCTCGAGAATATCCATGATTGTGCCGAAAGTAACCTTGACAACATTCTTCTCGGTGTGCATTACATTAATGTTGTGTGGAAGGAGGAGATCATCGAAACAGGAAAGATTCCATAAACATGGCTTGTGAGTCCATGCGTGCTGCTCACCATATCTGATAAAACCAACTCTTTGTGTATTGATTTGCAAAGACTCTAACTCTGCACGACATCGGCCCTGATCATCTTAGGTATTGCTGAATCTTTAACAGTCACATCTTTTGTAAAGTTATTCATATTGTTCCTGAATGGATGATTTTGATGAAGGAATTGTCGGTGCTCGTCGAACGAGAAATATTTACCACCCTTAGCCAACCACATGAACTTCAGAGCCGATCGACATATCGGTCATGCGAACTTACCATACATACATTGGTCGCAAAATATCGCATATGCTGGCATGTCATGCAGGGAGTACATGTACCAAACATATATTCTGAAGTTTTTCTTTGTAACTCGGTCATATGTCCACACACCGTCTTTCTAAGCAGGGACCAAATCATCCATCAACAGCTCCATATACACACTCATATTTTTTCCCCGGGTATTTAGGCTCTCGAATTATCAAGGACAAAAATATGTCCTGTCATTGAAAGATGACGTCGGGAAGGAGGTTGAGGGGGATAACAAACATTGGCCAACAACTGTAAGCGATAGCCGTCATACTGTATGGATTGAACCCATCTGTTGCTAGAGCAATTCGTACATTCCGTGGCTCTAAAGCTTTCTCGGGATGGAGCTGATCAAACATTTTCTATGATTCACCATACGATAGATGCCCTAGCTTGTTAGGGTTGTAACGAATTCCATTTTTATGCTATGTCATCTGTTTGGTAGATTCCTCGGTCATGTAAAGCCATTGGATCCTTGGTATGAAGGGAAGGTACCGAAGGATCTTTACAGGAATTGAGAGCTACCTCTTACCATCATTAGCGGAGTCTACCTAAAGATACCTAGAAGATTTGCATTTCACGCAACACGTTGCGTCTGCGTGTTCTTTCCTGAATAAGATGCATCAGTTGGAGCAAGCATGTATTTGCTCATAAGGCATCTTAAGTGCACGGAGGACTTTCTTCGACTCATACATGCTCTTTGGAAGATTGTGACCTTCTGGGAGAAGGCTACCAACAACCATCAACATGACATCGAAGCATTCTCATCTCAAGTTAAATTGAGGCTTGATGGCCATTAGGCGTGCGATGACATCTAGTTGGGAAACCCTAGTGTGCTTGTGAAGAGGTTGTTGTGACGCGAACAACATGTCATAAAACGCTTTTGCCGTTGGCTCTGACACTTCCTCTTCATGTGCTTCGTCAAAATATGCATCTTCAAAGTCATCTAGCATGTATCCAACCCCTCCCCCATCGTCGTCCATGCACTGTCACAACACCTCATCTTTAGGACTCACCATGGTACGTCCAACGGGTATAGTTTTGCACAGATCCATATTTGCAAAGGTGTTTACCCATAGTTTCCTTGGCTTGTGGGTGCTTGTTCTCACACCAAATACATGGACACCAGGTCTTGCCATGTCCATTCTATCTACCAAATATTGTATCTAAGAATATTTAAGTGTTATTGATCCAATCCATGGTCACCTCGGCCTGGCTAGGGTGACCCATGTACATCCACTCATGATCATCCATATTTTACTAAACTAGGAAACAACAACACCTGTGTTTAAACATAAAGAGGGAAACAAGATGCATCTAAATGTCTAATAGGTAAGGATAGGTCCTAATCCCACTAGAGGATGTGTAGATTGAGCTCGTTTTCATGCTCTGTTCCGATCTGACCTAAGGTTTTGAAAGCACCAAACCAATGTCCTCCAAATGCACGTCTCGACAACATGCCAAGAGAATATGAGTTTGAAGAACAACAGGGAGGTGCTACCAAAACCCTGGGTTAGATTGGGATGGGGCATGAAAATAAGCTCAATCTACGCATCCTTTGGCTATCCAGGAAACATGCACATTTCGAAACAGTTACGACCATAAATATGCAAAGATATGCATATTCCAAACCATAACTCTTCCGAACGGGATACACCTAGGTTGCACGACAATACATAGCAAATCTAACAAAACTCACAAAGAAAAGGCACAATGTCCACAAATAGGATGACACGATGGCTGACATCCACATACACACATCACGACTTGATGACCGACTTCCACATACACAACATATTAATCAACATAAAAAGATATTACAATGATGGCATTAAAAATTCTAAAACTTGTATATTAGAACAATATAGACATGTGTTGATGCCAAGATTTGGTAAAGCCCAGGCCCACTAAGGATGCCACACGTCAATAAGAGTCAAAGGAGTCTGGTCAAAGGTGGTCAAAGAAGCCCGTCCATATCGTTACAACATGGCTGGATATGAAGGAGCCGATGAATGTTAGAGAAGATAAAGATGATCCAGAATCGGTTACAACGTAGATTACTTGGACGACAAGTCTCTGGACTATAAATATGTATCTAGTCAGCTAGGTTTAGAACAAACACACAATCAACCACAATAAACTATTCTTTTGGCGCATCGTCACCCTTGGGTTCCCAAGGTTAATCCTGGTAGGATTTGGTACTCGGAACCAGGGTGCATCGTCCCGATCTTCGGCGAAGAGGTGTGTCCTGCCGCCCCAATGGTCATATCAACTAAGTTCATGTTCTTTGAGGTTGCATCGTATCAATCTCTTGAGGCATTGGGACGGTTAGTGTGATCACCAGTTTATCTTGGTATATTTGCTAGGTCTAAGGATGCATCAATTTAATCTCTTAGATTGACGTGAATTAGGTGTCATAGTTTGAGTCTTCATCGGTTAAGTCTGACATTTCATTCTATTGTATCTGGTTCATGCCGTATACCATTCACCTAAATAAAGTATGCCTGATGCGTTGAAGTGTTATGGATTTCTCGTGACTATCAACTATCTTGGTTAGGTCCAATCTTGCAGTTACGGTAATTTGATGATATGGATACATTATTTGGTATAGTGAGTTTAGTTTTTATTGGAGTACAAGCCGATAGGTTATCTTCAATTCTTTCACACTATATACGTTTGGGTAGTGCTCATCGGCCTTTACGCACAAGGACTTTTACCCTACCAGCCAATGGCGTGCTTGTTGGGGAATAGGGGAGCTACATTAGCCAGCAAATTCAAAATTTCCGCCCTAAGCCCAAGACCCATGCGCGTGTGAGATCATAGATCATTACTGTTGGCTTAAAAGATTACGCTAACAGGTTCTCGAAGATTAAGAACTAACAAACGAAGAGTTTGTGATGCAGTCTATTTCGAGCCTCCGAATAGGATAATAGCTCAAAGTAGTTTGAAGTTGTGTATTGAATAGCTAAGTATTCGATGCCTATTACATGATAAGAAGGGGGGTATTTATAAGCAAAAACTCTAAGGAAAAGACCTATTTACCACTCAATTACAACCGACATAGTGGAAACTATTCGATACCCCGAATAGGGTTAAAATAGTAAAATCTATCAGGAAAGGATAGATAAGGCAGACGTCTTATCAGTCTTGATGTTTTCCACTGTAGTTTCGGGGCCTTCTGTAACGCCCCGATTTAATAAAACCGGGAATTTATTGAAATTCCATAGAAAATCAATAAATACAAGACGTTCATCATGACTGCGCACAATACACCAATCAATCATGGTTCGTAGACCATATTATTACAAAAGAGATAAATCAGAGAGAAACTAGTAAAATAACTTTCCTAGATGAACGTCTTCTTCTAGTCTCGTGCTTTGACTGGGTCGCTACTCCAGACCTTCGCCCTCCTCGTAGTAGACTACCTCTGGTGGTGTATGTCAATGGGGGTGAGTACAATCGTACTCAGCAAGCCACCGAATGCAATTATAATGCAAGGTAATAACAAGGAAGGTAGTGGCTCACTTTTGCGGAAAAACATATTTGTAAAGCAATTAATGTAATCTGGTTATTAATACAGAAAAGTAAACATGAGTTCATGCATCACCTTCTAACTCGAGGGGTACAGTCAGCCCACCCTCGCTCATCAGTCCTTACATGCCATGAATAACACATACATTCACATAATAGTAAACTAACTACGAGAAGTCACACAACCCGCCCTTGACCGTGGGCTCGACTTTTCGAAAAGATTTAAAACTCTGATCAGAGTTGTACTACTGTACCCACAAGGCACTCATTTCCCACACACCGCAGTGTGTTAAATGACTCCCGTCATGAGAAGCTCGTGCCAAAACCTTCAGCATGGAACACACCAATTCGATAACACCCTCTTATAGGTTTCATATGGTTTCCCAGTCACTTCGGGCCACACCATACCCCCTCTTGAGCCACGTCGGTATAAGTCACCCGTAGGTTTCCCCTTGCCCCCTCCACTATGGTGTTCCAAGTTGGTACGATCCATACCTCCAGTTAGGACTTACCCACTAGACTTGTGGTTAGTACGAAAGTGCTTTGTAACAGATCCCGCAGACCGGTCCTTATAGTGCCCCGGGTGTGACCAACCAACTCCCGAGCTTGCACCCAGAACCCACCATACTTATAACATAGCCAACTCCAACAGAATCCAAAGACGAGAATAACGGGGTAAATCATATAGCAGAATCCATTTATCTACGACTCGTTCTTTTACCCTATAGTAGTTGTGTCGGTACATTGGACACTAGCTAATATACTATATTGTAGAGTGACAAGGAGTTTAGGCTCAATAAGCATGGCTTGGGTTTACACACCAGGACGGGGATCTAATAATTATAAGTTAGGGCTTGAGATTAGACTAATGCAATATTATCCTATGAGTTATAGCGATAATTTATTAAAACATGGGCTCAATTATGATCAAAATGGGGGTTGTGACTTGCCTTGATCCGCAGATGGTGAAGGTGGATCCTCGAGGTAAAACTCCGGATCGTCGACGGCGACATAGTCTTCTCGATACGGAAAAGTAAACACAACATTCAATAAACAATCCAAAAATCAATCATACAAGCATACATGTTTTTGTTGGATTAAGTAAAGGAGATAGAGTCTTAAATTCTATGAAATTATTACTTAAATATTTAAGATTAATATTTATGGGGTTTATAAATTTTACATATTGAAATAAGGTTTTACCCTAAAGGGTCTCTATTTTCCCAATTAGATGTGAATTAAAATGTACAGAATAACCCTGCTATGTTTATTGCATTAAAATGTTGAGATAAAGCCATTATGTCCTCTGAAATTAATATATAAATTTTTAAGGGTCTTTTCTGAATTATTTAATGAAATAGGAATTTAATCCTAAAGGGGATTTTGCTTTATTATTTAATGAGAATATTTTGTGCAAAATAAACATACTGTTTTTTATTGCATAAAAGTGTAGAGACTAAAGAGACAAATTTTCCAGAATTTTAGTCAAATTTGGAGTTAAATTGAGCAAGTTATGAATTTTTGAAGTTTAAACAATTTTACTAAATTTTTATTAAACAGGAAATCAGTCTCTGGTCCACGGTGAACTGGGTTCACCGTGAACCGTTGACTGCGCGCGTGAGCCGGGCACGTGGCTGTGGTCGGATCCAGATCTAACGGCCAGAGCGCATGCAAGAGGTTTAAGTGAGATCCGACGGCTTAGAGGGCTTGATACCCCTTCGGCGAGATCAAAGGCCCAGATTAAATCCCGCGGGGTTTTAATCTGTGCCCTCTATTCGCGATCGTGCGAACCAGATGCCATCCGGCACGACACGCGCAGAAGGGGTTAATTACCCCTTCTTCTTCGGCTTCGACGACGCAACGGCGACGGATCCCCGGCGACGGCGAGGTCCTATGGTGCGGCTAAGGCCAAAAATGGAAAGAGGTGCACATGAGGGACCCAGGCATACCGGCGGCGGCGACGATGGGGCAGTGGAGGCGGTCGGCGACGAGGAGAGGGCGGCGGTGTCCTTCGGGATCGACGGCGATGAGGCACTCCGGCGGCGATCCGGCCTAACAAAGTCGAGGCCGACGTCGGGTGGGCGAGGGCGGTCTTGGTGGTGGCGACGGTGAGGGCGGCGGTGGCTCGAGTCACCGGCGAAGGCTTGCTGGAGCCGAAATAGGGAAAAAAACGAAAAAAGGGTGGCGGCCTTCGGGATTGCGAGGACTCGGGCTCTAGTGGCGTGGTCGGGTTGCGGCGGGCACCAGGGCTTAAATAGAGGGACACCGACGGCGTGAAAGGAAGGCGGAGGGAGGGAAACCCGAGGGGTTTCCAAGGTTACTCCGGCGAGCTTGGCTAGCTTCCATAGAGGACGATTCCATGTCGGCTTGGGTGGAAAGGGATCACCGGTGAGAGGGGAAGCTGATCCCATGTTCAATTAGGCGAATCCGGGCGACCGACAGCGGATTAAGGAGGGGATCGCCGGATTTTGGAAGGGGGGAAGGTTTCCATCAGGGGGGGACAAATCTGACAGGTGGCCCCCACCTATCGGCGGGCGAGCGCAGAGAGGATGGGTGCCGACATGTGGGCCACGCTTGGCAGCGACTGAGGGCGCGGGGCGGGGACAGACGGGCAGGCTAGGATTGGCAGCGATAGAGGCGCGCGCGAGAGTGGCTGACGGGTGGGGCTAGCCCGGTGTGGCGCGCGGGAGAGAGAGGGAGGGAGCGCGCCGACAGGCGGGTCCCACCTAGCAATGACCTGGTGCTGGACTGGGCCGGGCCGAAGGCAAAAAAATGAGGAAGGCAGCCCAACAACAATTAAAAATGTTTTTCTGATTAAAATAATTTCATTAATTCATATATTGAGTTAGATCTTGAAGCACTGTTGCTAAAATTTTATAAAAATTCTCAAAAATATTTCTTGGCCTCTAGATTCCACCATAAATTTTTCAGGTTCATATTTGAAATATTTCTCCCTGTTTTGTTTTAATTGGGTTCTTTTAACCTTTTCTCTAATTAAATAATTCCTTTTTATTTCAGAAAATTTATTTCCCTCATTTTTATTTTATTTTTTAATTCTGGGGTGTTACACCTTAGGAGGATACCTTCGAACCATGAAGCCGAAGTATCCTTCGGCTTTGAAACCTACATCATCTTGGAGATGAACACATACTTCGAAGCTGAAGAATTATCTTTGGCTGCTGATCTCTAAAGCCCTGAGGATGAAGTATTTTCCCCCAACAGTAGCCCCTCGAATACACTTCTCCAATTTAACCTGTATGGCAGGAAAGCAATATACGCAAGGAATATTTTCATATTCAGGGACTTAGAGAAATTTGAAGGTGTTACAGTTATTCGAAGGGTATTTAATATCGAAGTATCTCTGATGAAAGCTTCGAACTAGGACTGCTGTGTGAACGCTTCATAGGGAATTGAACCGTTACGGGGGCGAAACGTCATGAAGGGCTGTTAATTTTGAGTCGTTACCCTTCAAGTAGCCGTTAGGCTCCCAAAAAAGGTAACGGTCAAAACTTTACCGCGGGTTCACACCTTTCTACTTCCTGGTCCCACCTATTAGTGACGGAAGTCAAACCTGTAATGCAAACGCACGATCAAAGCACAGTAACTAGCGGAAAGGCTATAAAAGGGGGGGTTGAAGCCCACAAAATTTTTTTACAGAGCTTGATTTCCAAAGATTTCTTTCTTCAACCTCCAAATCTCCTCCTAATCTCTTGAGAAATCGACCCATGGCGAGGACCAGCACGACTGTGCCAGTGGCGGTGGGAACCCTGGCACAGAGGCAGGCGTGGGCAGCTTCAGCAGCGACAGCCATGGAGGGAGCTCCGGGAGGTTCTTGGCCAAAAAATCCTTGGGAGCTCCGCCCTCCATCCAAGAAGCCAATCCCACAAAGCTTCCTCATCAGAAAATCAACAAGCACGGAAGAATCTATTGAGGAGGCGGTGAACGGGAGGTTGGGCCCTGGAATGAGGACTCGGGTCCTGGGAACGGAATCGACCCCGAAGCCGCGGAGCGGGGAAGTGGTAATCTTCGAGGCTTTCTTCGAAGCCGGACTAGGACTCCTTGCCATTAATTTTCTGTCAGAGGTATTGGAGATGTTCCACATTACCTTGCCGTAGTTGTCCCCCAACGCCATTGCAAGACTGGCAATATTCGAATGGGCTCTTCGGGCCGAAGGATGCGAAGAAAGATTAGAGATCTTTGCCGCCACCCACGAGGCTACCTACCAACCGAAGCCACAGGATGGACCTGGAGACACCAAGGTGATGACGGTGTTCAGAAGTGTTAACTTCCAGCTTCGGAAGGAACATGCACAACATTTTCTGGTGAAGGCCATCAACGACCGGTGGTATACCAACTGGATCCTCTGGTGGTTTTACGTCGATGTCCAACAGGACTCCAGCTTCGCAGGGCCCCTTCAAGAGATCTGGTTCTGGAAGGAGGCTGAAGTTACTCTGAACCCAAGCTTGCTCTCAATGTGACTTGGGTTACATTCTTCGATAGCCAGTCATATGAGCATGCAGGATCTGGCGGAGTGATTCATCGCCCTATGGATCCCCCCTCTCAGAGCCGACTGGCTGATTGCATTTCAAAACGCTTCGGAGGGAGAGCTTCGAGGCCTAGGTAAATCTTCACACTTCCTGCATTAACACATTAGGAAATAGATAACATACTTATGAAATGCTACCTCTTTTCAGCGGCTCCTTTGGCGCTAGCTCCAGAGCAGATCGCAAAGGCCACCGAACGGGTGCTCGGAGCCCCTACGGTGGTGGAGAAACAGCGAAG